>MU225215.1:4057840-4081212 GCA_018584345.1 Thuja plicata | reverse complement strand
GGATTTTTTATTTAAATAAAAGAGGAGGAAATTCCTTTTAATTAAATAAAGGCTTAGGATAAAGTGATTTTATTATTTAATTAAAAGAGATTTTTATTTAATTAAAAGAGAGCATGTTCTCTTAATTAAATAATATTTTTATTTTTATTTTTTTCTCTTTTAAATTAAATAAGGCTCAAACCTTAGAAAATATTGAATTGATTATGATTTGATCAAGGAAATTGATATAATTGATATTGTTGATATTTGAAAATGTTGATTCAGGGATTTGATAAATTGAGAAATGGGGGCCCAAAGTCTAGGCGACCATTTTAGGGTGCATACATTACTAACAATGTCCTGCACAAATTCAAACAAAATTATATAAGAACAGGCACTAAGATGGTGTAAGGGGTCAAATATAATCTGGACCTAATTTTTAAGATGTAGAAATAAAACCTGTGGAGATGTCTTCGATCGTGATGCACTTTGATCAACCACATGTGCACCGAAACCAATCGTGATGGTCCTATCGACCTACACATGTCTGCAATTAATATGTAAACATGTTGACAAATTTTGAATATAAAAATCATTTAAATTTCATGAAAATGCATTACCTCGGGTGAGTCTGCATCCAATACACCTGATAGTGGTGGACCAGTAGGCATAGTGTCATATGGTGGATGCTCCCTTGTTTAACAACATTAATAATTTCAGAAAATGTGTCTAAGACTTAATCTAAAAATGAATTAAAAATAATTTAAAAATTTACAAATTAGTTTAGTTTCTCTAATTATACCCCATAAGATGGGCCAACTACAACATGCATCAAGAGAATTTAAATCTATCCATATAAGAGCTCAATGACCCTATACTTGTGGTCTGTATAGAAGCACATGTACACACATTTTCAATTAATTAAATATTATTTTACAGATGAACTAAAAAAATTTAAAATTGTGCATGTATTGAAATTATATGTGTGTGTGTGACAAATATGTACTTGTGGAGCCTACTGATTGAAAGGATGATATAGAACACAAAGGAAATATACATATGGGCCAATATCATCTCATGTTTCCTGTGATGCCGAACTAGTCTTGCCCTATGTGGGACCATATCACATCTCATGGAAACTAGTTCACAGATGAGGCTCTTGTGCAAGTGTCTCCATATGGTGGTCAACTAGCTCAATGATCCTAGCATTGAGACCATGGAATGTTTATAAAAGGGTGCAGGTAAAGAAGGCGGAGGAGGATCCAAAAGAGGTGCATGTGGTATAGGTCTCCTAGGGTCAACTTTTTCCCCTGGCCTATTCTGGGCATGCCTAGACCAACCCCTAGAAATATTGAATGTTAAAATAGTTTGGTTTCATACCCACCATGAACTCTACATATATTTTTCTCAAGAAGTATAAAGGCACTTCCTGGTTTGCATGGGGGATGATCAAAAAACATCCACCAAAGAATCCAAAAATTGTCCAATATTCCTTGATGGACACATCACCCCATGGATATATATTTTTTATCATGTCATTGCTCTCATATTTTAGGGTCCCTAAAATATGGATATATTGTGTCCTTTATAATTTTCAGATCTAAGATCTGACAATATGTGAGGTCATCAGAATAATATTGCCTCATCTACTCTCTCCATGCATCATGCATATCAAGGTCACCATCAATGGATCTCACTAAATCTACAATATTTTGCATTATAGATATAAAAAGCACCACATGGGGGGGACAAAGGGCTTACTTTGTAAGTGAGTAATTTGGTCCATGATAGATTTTATATTTTTGTCAACTTGTGCTTTCTAATGCATCCGATCAGTATTTGGTTGGGTTTGGGGTGGAGGTGGAGGTGGGCGTGAGGGTGGGGATGGGGGTGGAGATGGAGGTGGGAGTGGAGGTGGAGGTAGAGGTGCGTGTCCTGGGAGAGGATCAGGCAACTCCTTAATGTCAAACTCATCCATAATAATGTATATGAATTAACCTGCATTACATATTTGTTTTAAAATTGAATTAAATTACACATATATATACATATATAAAATTGAAACATTTAAATAACTGAAAAATATTTTAATTTACACATGATACATATATCAAACATTTAAAGAACTAGAGATTTTAATTTATAATCTATCAAACATAATGAGCATAAATTTTATCAAAAAAATCAACATAATCTATGAAACATAAAATTACAGATAATTTCATATACTCTAGCAAACATTTAACGAGCATATATTTTATCAAAGAAAATTCCAACATAATGAACCCTAAAGGGTCCAAATGGGTCTTAAGGGGTCCTAGGACCCATTAAGACTCATTACGACCCCGTAGGACCCATTAGGACATATTAGAACCCATTAATGTGTCATACGGCGGTTAATGTGTTATAAGGGGAAGTAATGGGTTCTAATGATTCCTAATGGGTCCTAATTGGTTCTAAATATAGAACCCCTTAGGACACATTAGGACCCCTTGTCACACCGATGACCCGCTATGAACTCCTACGATATCTAAGGGGTTCTAAGGGGTCCTAATGTGTCCTAATGGGTTCTAATATGTCCTAAGGGGTCGTAATAAGTCCTAAGGGGTCCTAGGACCCCTTAGGACACTTATAACCCATTAGTGTGTCCTATGATGGTTAATGTGTTCTAAGGGGTTCTAAGGGGTCATAATGGTCCTAATGTTTCCTAAGGGGTCCTAATGGGTCATCATGTGTCCTAAGGGGTCCTAATTAGTCCCAAGGGGTACTAATGGGTCCTAATGTATCCTAAGGGGTCTTAATGTGTCCTAATGTTACCTAAGGGGTCCTAGGACCACTTAGGACCCATTACAACCCCTTAGGACACATTAGAACCCCTTGAGACACTTAGACCCCATTAATGTGTCTTACGATGGTTAATGGGTCCTAATGGGCCCTAAGGAGTCATAATGAATCCTAAGGGGTCTTAGGATCACTTAGGACCCTTTAGGACACTTAGAACCCAATAGTGTGTCCTACGAGGGTTAATGTGTTCTAATGGATCCTAATGGGCCCTAAGGGGTTTTAATGGGTCCTAAAGGGTCCTAGGACCACTTAGGACCGATTAAGACCCCTTAGGAAACATTAGGACTCCTTAGGACACTGAGAACCCATTAGTGTGTCCTACAATGGTTAATGTGTCCTAATGAGTCCTAATGGGCCCTTAGGGGTCATAATGGGTCCTAAGACCACTTCAGACCCATTACGACCCCTTAGGAAACATTAGGACCCCTTAGGACACTTTGAGCCATTAGTGTGTCCTACAATGATTAATGTGTCGTGGTGGGTCCTAATGGGTCCTAAGGGGTCCTAGTGGATCCTGAAGAAACCTAGGACCACTTAGGACCCATTACGACCCCTTAGGACACATTACAACCCCTTAGGACACTTAGAACCCATTAGTGTGTCCTATGATGGTTAATGGGTCCTAAGGGGTCTTAGGACCAGTTAGGACCTATTAAGACCCATTAGGAAACATTAGGACCCCTTACGACACTTAGAACCTATTAGTGTGTCCTACAACTATCAACGTGTCCTAATGGGTCCTAATGGGACCTAAGGGGTCCTAATGGGTTCTAAGTGGTCCTAAGACCCCTTAGGACACATTATGACCCCTTAGGACACATAAGGACCCATTAGGACACATTAGGGGTTCTAAGGGGTCCTAATGGGTCCTAAGGTGTCCTAGGACCACTTAGGACCCATTATGACCCCTTAGGATCCCTTGGGACACTTAGAACCCATTAGTGAGTCTTATGATGGTAAATGTGTCCTAATGGGACCTAAGGCGTCATAATGGGTCCTAAGAGGTCCAAGGACAACTTAGGACCCATTATGACCCCTTAGGACACATTAGGACCCCTTAGGACACTTAGAAACCATTAGTGTGTCCTAATGGGCCCTAAGGGGCCATTATGGGTCCTAAGGGGTCTTATGACCACTTAGGACCCATTACGACCCATCATGATACAATAGGACCCATTAGGACACTTAGAGCCCATTAGTATGTCCTACGATAGTTAATGTGTCCTAATGGGTCCTAATGTGTACTAAGGGGTCCTAATGGATCCTAAGGGGTCCTAGGACCAATTAGGACCCATTACCACCCCTTAGGACACATTAGGACCCCTTAGGTCACTTAGAACCCATTAGTGTGTCTTGCAAAGGTTAATGTGTCCTAATGGGCCCTAAGGGGTTGTAATGGTACCTAAGGGGTCCTAAGACCATTTAGGACCCATTATGACCCCTTAGGACACATTAGGACACACTAATGTTCCCTGCGATGGTTAATGTGTTCTAATGTGTTCTAGTGTGTTCTAAATGGTCATATGACCTATTAGGACACATTAGGAACCCTTGTGACACCTATGACAAGTTATGACCTCCAAGGAACTCTGATGGCTTCAAATGGGTCCTAATGTGTCCTAAGGGATCATATTGGATCCTAGGGGGTCATAACACCACTTAGGACCCAATACGACCCCTTAGGACACATTAGGACACATTAGTGAGTCCCATGATAGTTAATGTGCTCGAAGGGCTCCTAATGGGTCATAATGGGTCCTAATGTGTTCTAAATGGTCATAGGACCCCTTAGGACCCATTAGGACCCTTTGTGACATCTATGAACCATTATGATATTTCTTGAGGGGCTGGAGTTTTCTCTCTTTTACTCTCCACTAATTCCTCCTTCAATTTTGCAATTTGTTCTTCTAGGGTGTGATTGTGAATCCTAGTTTCCTCATGCTTCTTTGCCAATGCCATCATCTGGCCAAAAGTTGTTTCATACCTTTTGGAAACGTCATCAACCTTTGCTAGGTTCATGAAGGATACTTGAGTCATCAACTGAGCTATCTCAGTATCAGTGGTGTTCTGTAGATTCCAAATCATCATGTCTGCTTTCTTTTCCTCTCTTATGGTCATGACTAGAGGCTTTTGTGTAGCAGGGGCCAATGACCAAATAGCTAGAGTCTTAGATTTAGGATCAAACCCTAATCCTTTCAATACCTCATCAATTTCAAACTCTATTTTCATTAAGGGGTCTTCTTGCCTCTTGATCTGGTCAATGATAAAAGTGGACTGTAAGTCCCAATCTGGCATTAACAGCACCCCAATGTTCTGCACCAACAGTCTTGCTTGATCCACAGTAATCAGCTCACTCTCAGGATCATAATCCTGGAGTGTCTTCATAATTTCCTCATTTTTGTCTTCCTAACCTTCTCCTATGATCAGGTTCTACCTTAGATCCTTCTGCTTCATTTTGATCAAGAAGCTCTTGAATTCTTCAAATTTTATGAATTCATCATCTTTCATGAATTCACTTGCCATCATTACTCTCTCATCATTTTCTCCAAATAATACCATTTGATTATCCCCTTGAACTTCAACTTGGGGTTCCTTTTGCATTTGCCTTTTGAGCCTCATGAAATATGTTCCATGCTCTGTTATTATAGCCCTGACCATCTTCTTCCTGTCCTGCCCCCTCCTATTATTATTATTTTTTTTCTTGGGTGGCTCTATGGAAGAGGTGGCTTCTTCACCCACCTCTTCTTCTTCTTGGTGAAGTTCTTCCTGTTGTTCTTGATGTTCCTGTTGTTGTTCTTGATGTTCCTGATCATGCAATGCAATATGAATTGGTGATCCTTGGGACTATGCATCTTCAGAACTGAATTGTGGTACTTGTGCCATTAATGTATCATAAGACTTGAGCATCTCCTCCATTCTCTATAGATATGGGAGGTCAGGGAAAAACCTAGAAAAAGTCTTGTCTAACTCTTTCCAGTTAGCTTCTGCCCTGAGAAGATTATTCCACTTCCTTCTTCTTTCTTGGACTTCATGCCTATCTAGTTTATTTCTCACAATGTCTTCGTCATCCAATGGCTCATGATCTCTAATTTTTTTCCAAGCGGTCATAGATTTTAGAGCTATTTTTACAAATTGTTCTGGATCATAGAACCTAGCAATTGCTGGAGACATTCTATATTTCTTTAGGAAATTGTTGATTAAATCAAAAACTCTCTTCCCAATAGAGAAATCAAAACCAACCCATAACCAAGGGACAAAAGTACCCTTTTTGTGCCCTTCCAAAAACTCTTTGTCAACCCAAGTAATCTGCCAAACAAACTCTAAGAAAGCAACTCTAAGAGGTACAGACTTAGGGATAATGTGAGGTGGTTGTGTATAACCATATACCCTTATGACAGTAATATGATCAAAGAAGAAAAAATCACCACAGTTGTGAGTAATTGGATAGTTTGGAACAAATTACCAAGGTCTTAAGACTCTTCTGACCTCATTTGGAAATCGTTGCCTATCAGTTCCTAGTAAGTCAAAAATTGGATCCACAATCCAATTAAAAAAGCATACAAAAGATGAATTTACTGATGAACTGTCCCATACATGTGTCCACCTTTGGATTGGAGCATTGACACCATATTCTGAAACAAACAATTCAAGCTCTTTGTCCATGGACTCCCTATTAAAATATAGAATCATACACATTAAATGGGAATAATGCTTAAAAGTTGGTACAGGGGCATCCGACTGTATCTCTACCAATGCAGCATGTATAGCTTCAACTATGTATCCCACATAATCATAATCAGTCTTGACCTCTGGGTGCTGGATATTCATGGCCACCATGAGCACATCTTGGGGTATTGTTGAATCTCCATCAAAACCTAATACTCTAGTTAGGCCATATACTGTGCATTTTATATAGTGGTGAAAGAGGGATAAGTCAAAAGGTGGTTTGAGGTTATCTGGGACTTTCACTAAATTCCTATCCACCCTAGGCATATATTTGGGCATATCAAACTTTTTGATTAATTTTTCCCTTTTCTTGTAATCCACCTGAATTTTTTCTAGCTCAATCTCTGTGCATAATGCACCAGTGATCCCAAAGACCTCTGCTACTGATCTCCTATCTATGGATACTAAGGTTTCTTTTTTTTTCTTCCTAATTACCCTAGCTATTGGGCAATAATTCTTATCAAGTTCCCTAATTAACCCTATATCCACATATATATCAGGCATAACCAACTTTGCCATATTTAACTCCCACGGATTATAAATAGGCACATGTTTAATCCTATTAATCCAAAAATAATAGAGCAGAGTATTACCAAAGAAGTTTGGAGTGGCTGGGTTTCTGCATTGACACCATCTGTCTTTCAATTCAGACCCCTGTGAGGTAGCGCTAGTAGTAGCTTTACTCATCTTTCCTTTTCAGATTTCACTCTTAGAAAAACAAGATCTATTGATTTCACAGCAAAAATATTCAAAGCACAAATGAGAGTTGTACAAAATCAAGCTCAATCATTCATCTTTATAGCCATCAAATCAGTGTCTTGTCCACTTGAATGCCAAATTCTCACACTTGCATTGTCATGCAATCATCTCTCTGTAACTAATGCTGCCATTAATTCACACTGTTTGATCCCTGCTGGGAAAGAGTACTCACTTTTCTCTTTTTTGCCTTCATAAGCCTGAAATGAGCCACCTGTTAATTTGTAACCAACCCACTGTACCTTGCTTATATTCAAAATTTTCCTTGTGAGTGAGCGACAAGACCTTTCCTTCTAAGCAGTCGTGCACTCACGATCTATTTTTGTCTAGGTTCATATGTTCTGTGACTAGGCGATGACCTAACTGGCAACTTCATCATTTGGTAATCACACACTCACTACCTCTTTATGCTTTGTATTTATACTTGAGTGAGTGAGCGACATCACTTTTCCTTTTACCAATTGCGGACTCACCACTCAAAACTTTACTTTCTCTGAAACCTTGCGAGTGAGTGACATGACCTTTATTGTTCAATCACTTCTCATTTGCACACTCGCTGACCTCTAACTTATCATGCTTTGCACTTGAGCGAGTGACCGGTCTTCAAGACAATCATATATTATTTTCTGGTCGCGCAGTCGCTATGGATTTTTAATTTGTTTTTATACCTCTGCGGGTGAGTGATGACCATTTTCATTATGCACTTTTACTTGGTCGCTCACTTGTGCTGTAAAATATTTCAATTCATAAGCATTAGCAAGTGAGCAATGACCTTTCAATCTTCTTCATCGCGCACTCACAAGCTTGAAAACTTAACCAGCACCTTGTCTGTGAGTGAGCGATAGCCAACATGCTTTCTTAATCGCACACCTACTTACATTTTCTCATTTGAATTTATTCATGGGTGAGTGGGCGATAGCTTTTTGTCTTTCTTTCA
Source organism: Thuja plicata (assembly GCA_018584345.1). Classification (NCBI taxonomy): domain Eukaryota; kingdom Viridiplantae; phylum Streptophyta; class Pinopsida; order Cupressales; family Cupressaceae; genus Thuja; species Thuja plicata. The sequence continues at coordinate 4,072,970 of MU225215.1, read as the reverse complement.
TCACGCACTCGCGAGCTTATCATTTGAAATTAACATTGAATCATTGGTGAGTGAGTGAGAACAAAATTGATCACTTAGTCGTGCGCTCGTACACTTTTAAAAGCACTGACTACTGCCTGTGTGACTAAGCAAAAAATACCATCTGATGACCAAAACATACTGTATCACATACTCGCACTGCAAAAAACACAACATGTAAGATTTGTGTGAGTGAGCGATACTAAAAATATGACTTCCTCATGCACTCGTGGGTTCAAATGACATACATAATAACTTAGCTCGAGTGAGCAGCTAGACTTTTCTTGCATCACTCACTCAATCACGTACCAAAGAGTTAAATACCTAAGACCACTACGATTGTGTGATACATAAAGACTTAACTCATCGCTGACTCGCTAAACCTTTTATCATAGAACTTGATCCCTCGCGAGTGAGCGACATAAAAAACACTTCCAACTTGCTCAGTCGCACATTAATAACCTGACTTCAAAATTACATCACAACTGCATGATTAACACAAATTAATGACCAATTCGCTCACTTGCACACCTAACTTTACTTAACAAGATATGACCGTGACTGCATGATTCATTCCAAAATAACTCATCGCTCACTCACTTGCTTATGAAGACACTTTAAAAGATTAGTGCGGGTGTGAAACTAAAGCTTAGAACAATGCAATTTGAAGACTTAATCACAGAATTGACCTTTTGACATGAATAGACATGGATTTTTAATCAAAAGACACGGGAAAATTTGCCAAAGCTTGCGATTTGAAATTTTTTGATATGCAGTGCTAACAATGGCTCCGACTGGGGAAAGTTAATTACAAAATTGACATTAGAAGACAAAACTCTGGGAGACAGACCACAAATCAAAACAAAATTGTACATGCACACACAAAAACCACACTAAAGCTAGGAAATCTAATCTACTGGGCATGGAAACAAGAACTTTACAAGAAATAATGTTTTAGGAATTGTCCATGCACTGACAATTCCTGTATTTCACCATTAGGGTCTTCTAAAAAATAATAATCTTGACAATGAAACTCCTGGATTACAAATGGTCCCATCCATAATGATTCAAATTTACCATGTTTCCCCTTCTCCTCTTTTCTAGCATTCCATTGCAACACCATACCATTATCTAAAATTTTCTTTTAGTTGCTCTTTTATCAAACAGGTACTTGTACTACTGTTGGAGTTTCATGTTTCTTTTGTGAGCCTCTACTCTTATCTCTTCTAGTTCCATCAATTGATCCATCCTTTCCATCATGGGTTCTTGTTCTTCAAACTCCTCTTCTTGCAGAAATTTGTACATAGGTAACAAATTATTTAAATGAAATCTTGCCTGAATTCCATAAACCATTTCAAAAGGGGACCATCCCTATTCCTCTTTTCATTGTTACCCTATCAGCCCAAAGGGCTAACCTCAGTTTTGAATGCCAAGAATTTTTATTTTTCTCCAAAATCCTCTTAATGATTTTCATGATGCTTTTGTTTCTGGACTTAGCTTGTCCATTTTATTGAGGATGATATGGTGAGGAATAAGATACAATAATGTCATAGTTTTCATAGAAATCCTTAAACTCCTCAGCCCTAAAATACATGGCATTGTCCATGATTAACTTAGTGGGCACACCAAATTTTGTCAGAATATTATCTATCAAGAAATCCATTACTACCTTACTAGTAGCCCTTTTTAATGGAATTACCTCTATCCATTTTGTGAAATAGTCTATAGCCACAAGAATCCAACTATGGCCTCCACTGGATTTTTCTGTAATTTCAACAATAAAATCAAGACCCCATTGGGTAAAAGGTGCTTCAATAGTCAGAGGATTTAAAGGCAGTTCTCCTAAAAATTTCATCTTAGAAGAAAACCTTTGGCAAGGTTCACACCTCTATACAAATATTTGAGTATCTTTGAAAAGACATGGTTAATAATATCTAGCTCTGATTATTTTGTGAGCTATGGTCTTGGAAGAATAATGCCCCCCACATAGACCACTATGCATTTCACTCAAAACTATTTTAGATTGTGATTTATCTAGACAGAGCAACAAAATTCCATCCCTATTCTTCCAAAATAAATCACCTCGTATCAAGACATACCTTTGAGCCTGCAACTTCAAAGTCCTTTTTTGATTATCTGACATATGTTTTGGACATTTACCATTTTTTAGAAAAAACACTACATCAGTATACCATGGTTGCAACTCTATACTAGTCAAATTCATGTTTACAATCTGTACATCATTGACTTGGGCCAATTCCGTGTTTGTGTCAGTCATTAGCTAGGCCAAACCCAAGCCCCTTACCAATTTGGTAACTTGAATTTCCAGATTAAATTCTTGAATCCTGTTGATCCATTTACACTTTTTTCCAGTAACTTCAGATTGAGACAATATATCTTTCACTGTAGCATGTGGCACATAAGAAATTATCTTTGCACAAACTAGGTAAGGTCTAAAAACTTTGACTGCTTTGACCAATGCATATGCTTGTTTCTCCATTATCTCATAATTAAGTTCTGCTTCTTGTAGAGACTTACTAAAAAATGCTATGGGATGATCAAAACCTTCATCATCTTTCTGCAAAAGTACTGCAGCAATTGTATGGAATGAAGCAAAAGAAAATATAGAAAAAGGCTTTTCATAATCTAGATATCTTAATACAGGTGCTTTCTGAATAGCTACTTTTATCTCATCAAAAGCTAACTGAGCATCCTTACCTCATTCAAAGTTAACATTTTTCTTTAACAATTTAACAATGGGCTTTACTAACTCAGCAAAGTTTGCAATGAATCTCCTCACAAAATTTACTTTCCCAGGGAAAGACTGAACACCTTTGATATGTTTGGGGGGCAAGAGCTTGTTGATGGCTTCCACCCTCTCAGGATCAATCTTGACACCTTCTTTAGACACTATATGCCACAATAATTTACCTTATGTCACAGCAAAATGACACTTCTTTGGATTTAAAGAAATCCCATACTCCAAGGCTTTAGTAAAAATATTTTCCAAGTGCTTATAATGATCCTCAGCCCTTTGGGAATATGCAGTTAGATCATCTTGATACACCACCATAATTATATTTACAAACTCCTTAAAAGCCACATCCATGGCTCTTTGGAAAGTAGCTCCTGCATTTCTCAGGCCAAATGGAATTCTCACATAGACATATGTACCCCATGGGGTAGTAAAATCTATCTTGAATTGTTCAGATTCTTGAACCAGCACCTAGTTATAACTAGAAAAACCATCCATCATAGATAAAAGATCACAACCAGTCACTCTTTGTAGCATTTCCTCCATGTTTGGTAAAGAATAATTATCTTTTAATGAAGACACATTAAGGTTCCTAAAATCAACACATAGCCTGATATATCCATTTTTCTTTCTAACTGGGACTAAATTAGACACCCAAGAAGAATGTCTGATCGGTTTTATTATCCCAGCCTCCCTGAGCTTTGTCAATTCTTGTTGCATTTTGGGGGCCAAAAAAGGATTGCTTGGCCTATGTTTTTTTCTAAAAGGCTTAATGTCATCCTTTAATGGGATTTCATGTTGAAAGAGATCTTCCCTATAAGCCTTAAGGTCTTCATAAGACCAAGAAAAAACATGTTTGAATCTTTTCAGCAAGCTAATCAAATTTGTCCTCACATGAGGAGCTAATTTCTTTCCAATATATACAATCCTACGATCACACTCTAATCCCAAGTTTACCTCCTCAAATTCATCCAACTTGATTGTAGATTTTTGGTACATATTACTATCATTGTCAGTAAACAATCCATCCAATTGAGTTAGTCCTTTAGGGATTTCATTTGTCTGTAACTGCAGAATTTCATTGCCAAATATAGTTTCTTTTCCATCAATAATCTCTATCAAATTATTGCAATCAATTACTTTCCCTTCATAATTATCCACACATTGAATGAAATTAAGGATATCCTCATCACTTTCAAAGACTTTCCAATTATATATATTATCAAGAATGGCATGCCTAGTTTTAGTTTCCACAATAGATAATCCTGCTAGCGTTAGATCATCATTTTTCAGCGCCACATTAGCCAAAAAATCTGCCATGATGTTCTTAGATCTCTCTATCTAATTGATGGAAAATGCATCAAAAAATTCAATGCTATCCCATACAGCATGCTTATATTGTTTCAGCCTATCATTGTAACACCCCAAAATTGGCACCTTACAATTCTAATCAATTTTGGTGCATTTTCTCATCATCGAAGTCCTATTGTACTAGGCAAATTCTCCTTCCTAATTGTCTTTAATTGACTTAGTCTCAAATGCAGAAAACCTGAATTTGCATAAATCTTACACTATATTTAATTCCTAAATTTTCAAGATTTATTAGCTAAAAATCCCTATGATTAATTAATTTAATTCTAAAGTCCTAAGTGCTTTTAAATTAAATTAATTCCACCCCCTTTAGCTAATACACATAAAGGGAATTAAATGATTATTTGGTTATTTGAATGAATTATCCTCACTTAAAATTTAATAATTCCAAATGAAAAGCCACCCATGTGGCAATAATTCATTCATTTAATTAAATAATTCCTTCAATTTTTTCTCACCTTCCTCCATGGAGATGAAGAGTCAGCCATTTCTTTCCAAGAAATTCTTCATCCTCTCTTTAGGATTTTCTATATTATGGACCTTCTTTTCTTCAATTGAGGAAGAGCAATTTTTAGAGTACCAAAGTTATAGCGAATTATTGTCTCAATTCTCTCATATTTTCAAGCTTTTATTGCATATTTAGTGTAATCTCATTTAGCTTAATGGCATTCTTCATCTTAATTTCGTTTGTTTATCTATCAAGTAGCTTAATTATGTTATCTTTTTCAAGTTTCTTAGATTACAATTGCATCTCTCATATAGAATAATCTCATTTCAAGTTTTCAAAGCTTTCAAATCCTCCATTTTAGCAATGGTCTATGGTTGTTCACTCTTGTTTTGAGAGTAATTAAACACCCCAACTAAATAGGAGGCAACAGGTCGATTCGATAGATATCGTGGAATGAGAAATTCATGTTCATCTTTGCGATTCAATGATTGAGTAATGACTATGTTGTGTTGTGCCTAATTTAGAGGTCAACATTCAGACACATACATTTGGGCACCCACCATGGGGCATAAAATTGATTTCTGACCTCACTCTCGAAAAAAATTTCTGACAAAATTATGTACTCTACCGTACGGCCGTACTTCTCTGTGTACGGATTCTCGCACGAGAATTCTGAGCATACCGCGCGAAGTTTTTCACTTCCTTGCGTGAAGCCTTGCACTTCCTTTTGGAAAGCCTTGTACTTCCTCACGCAAGACTTGGTGACAGTTTTTGAAATTTCATAATTTTTTGGCAAGTACTGTTACTATTTTTCTGATTATTCTAACATGCTGCTATTTTTATCTTTTTGATTTTTCTGACAGCATAATAGTGGGTTGGAGGTTGCTTGAAAAAGACATAAAACTTGCTAACGGTTTTATTCTAGGATAGTTGTTGAAGATTATTTAAAAAAAAAAATGTTGGACTTGTTTATTGCTTTCATCACATAGTATAAATAGGGCCTTGTTAAAATTTCTTGGGAATCTTGATAGAAAAATAGGGGAATAGGCTCTTCATTACATGGAAGTGATGACCATGGATGACCATGGATGAATCTGAGACCTAGACATTGCTAGCATGATGGAGACCTAGGGAAGCAAGGAAAGTTAAAGAACTTTAGCACGTTCGCTTGTTAGGGGATTATGTTCTTCTCTCTTTGAGAGAATCAAAAACCCAAAGGCTTGTGAATTGGTTGGAGGAGAGTTATCTTGGTGATGAATATGTCTTTCATGTTTGGGTAAGGTGAAGAGGTAGAGAAGTATGCTCTTCTCTCTTTGAGAGAATCAGAAAATCTGACCCTCAAATCTGAGCCAAGTTTTGTGTCACCTTTAGAGGGCCTGCCAAAATTTGAACCTCCGGGAATGACCCAAGTGAGTACACACCTATCACTGGTGATTCCACCTCACTATAATAAAGTCTTCTTTGTCAATTCCAAAGACTCCAAAGCCATGTTAACTTCTTTCTCATGATTCTGACTATCATCATGAGAAAGCCTTGTCTGTTGTACTGAGCGACGCCACTCCCAGCCCTGCTTACTGGGGTGTATGACTTTCAATTTTTGGTGTAGTTGCGAGGCCCCAGCCCTATATCAGTGACACTTAAGGTTATTTTTAAAGGAAGCCCACTAAAAAATTTCTTAGTTAGATGCCTATCCGGATCACCTCCGAAAGAAGACATAATCTGTACGCAGGGAGGGGGAAGAATCTCTCCCCTAGATTCTCAACATAGGTATGCACCTGGATGCTTGAGGTGGTATATGACACTGGCCCCTACTTTAAGGGTAACCTTCAAACATATATTACTGAGTCCTTGGAAACACCAAAAACACGAGTGCCCTCTCAGGGGTGACATTGTTGTGTGAGGTGCACGCATACACATAAGTTAGTGAGGAATGAATTTTGTCTTCTCTGCCATTTTTTTGTAGGGATAACTAAGTGTTTGTTTTGAGTCTTAAACTATCCAATCATGATTAAAAAAAGACTCCCATGATTCTACCAAGTTGCCTTGTCCTTGGTAGAACTGTTTGCGACTACTTCTTGTGTCACTATTGTTTGATCAAAACTTTGTGCTTGTTAATGATTGCTTGTCACATTCAAACTGAGATTGCTAATCTGAACTATCATAAAACTGCCCTAAATCTAGAAATTCTATTAGAGAACAGTCTTGACTGTGTCTCAAAATCTGATTTTTGTCTCAAAAACTGAGTCGATCTATCAAAACCTAGAGTTTTCTCGCGTGAGATTCTAGAAATTAAGAATTTCCTCATGCGAGATTTCATTTTCTCACACGTAGTTAAGATTTTCCTTGCACAAACCAACACTTTCTCACACAAATCTATCCTCTGGTGTCCTAAAACAGTGAGTTATTTCCCATTGACTAATGAGTTTTTCACCTGATCTGATTTTTGTCTGAGATCTAATTTCCTGTTTCCCTATTGTCTGCAGTCTGAAACTGATTGTCTCGAGTTGCGAACTAACTGATTCTTGCTCAAAATTATTTTGTCTCTTTGTCTATGTCCTACCTTTCTGTGCTTTATACCTTATGATGTGATAGTCACATCTCAGCTATTCTAGCCATACTCTCGACAATTCATGCTGGGTGCATTTCACATCTTGGTTGTTCTAGCCTTTATCTCCTTTTCACTATTTCTAGAGATAGAGTTCTGAGTGGGATCCTAGTTCCTCTCTTGTTTCATCTTCGTCTATGCCTATTATGACTAGAAGCGGAAACATATTTCCCATCCGTGGTTCTGGAATAGGTAGAGGTAAATCTCGTAATCAAGGAAAAGGTCATTCCAAACCTGTTGTTTAGTCTGATAGTCAAGAGGGATCCTCACATTCCTCCTCTTCATTTAGAACAAATCCTAGTCCAAATAAGAAACCGGTGTTCCAGCAGTGCTACAATCCCTTGTTTCAAACACAACCTGAACCATTGTTTCAAGATCAACATAACTCATTTCTTCCAGATCAACAAAAATTTAGAAGGTCACCTATTTGGGTTGATCCTATTGACGATCCTCACTACATTATTGATCCTTTTGAACATATCAATCCTTTTGATCCTATCAACCCCTTTGATCTGCCAAAATTTACATTGACCACAAACTCTCATCTCAATACACACACTCACACTGAACCTATGCACACAACACAATCCCACATCAACAATATGGGAACCCCTTTCAATTACCTACAAGGTCAATACAGCAAGGTCCATGACCAATATTAAAATGATCAGGGTCAACAAGGTGATCAACATCACCATCACCCTCCTCCACATGACCAAAGTCAAGATCTGAACCCAAGCATTTATGAGATCCTTGGTAATGATGATGATCCGATAACTCAAAATGACATAGAGGCTACAAAATCTAATAAGGCTCTCATCAAGATGATGGAAATTATCCTTGCGGGAGATAAAGAGAAATATTTTCTAGATTTGGCAAACCAAGGAGTTAAGCTACCCTCAGATTTCAAAGTGGAAACGCTTGTGGCTAAAGAGGAAGAGACTAAGACTACCAAATTGCAAAAGATGGTTCAAGATATGAAAAAAAAAATTAGACAACTTGTAAAGGATAAGGACAAACCTGCACAACAATTCATGATGGAGAGTATTTGTCCTTTTCCTTATGATAGGAGTCTTCATATGCCACCTTTTCCCAAGGGTGTGGAACTCCCTAAGTATGATAAATATCTCGGTACCACCGATCCTCAGGATCATCTAAGAAAATTTGGGGCCCTATCTATGGAGTTCATTCATGATCAAACTTATTTAATGCATCTCTTTCCCCGAAGTCTGGGTGGACCTACCATGAAGTGGTTTTCTCAACTACCCACCGACATTAAGACTTTTGATGAGATTGAAAATCTCTTCATCCAACATTATTCCCACAACATACATCATCCCGTCAACATCAGGGACCTTTGCAATCTCAAGCAAAGACAAGGGGAGTCATTCTTGACATTTCTCCAAAGATGGAGACAACTTTGCACCAAGTATCCTCGTAAAATACCCAAATCTGAGAAACTCAACATCTTTTTGGACAATCTCACTCCTAATTTTGGGTATCAAGTACAACTTTAAGGTCCCCTCAATTTTTACAACATGATTAAACAAGCTATGAGGATAGAGGCGTTTATGGTTAAGAAAGGGGAGTTGACTTTATACAAAGACAACAAACAAGGTCCCTCCTCTTCCAACAAAGATAAAGGAAATTTTGTCAACAAGAATATGGACGTTGTGAATGATGGAGTGGTTGATAATGTGACCCCGACTCCTTATAAACTAGTTTTCAATCTTACTTCTAGTATACAAGCGATCAAAACTACTGAAAAGGCTACAACAAACACTCAAACACCTTCTAGATTCTCTAGAAACAAACCTTGGGCCCCTCGACCCAAGTGTGAATTTACTTCCTTGGGAGAACTGCTTGATGTAGTTTACAAGACTTTGGTGCAAAACTAGATTCTCACTCCTTTGGACAAGCGTCCATATGATCTGCAACCACAACCCCATTAGTGGAATGAAAACACATACTATGACTATCCCTAGAACAAGGTTCATAAGACTTCTACTTGTCTTCAGTTGCACCATAAGGTCCAAGATCTGATTGATAATGAGGTTATTGTCATGGAGAATCATAATAAGAATTCAGATCACTAGGCATTTAAAGATCCCTTTCCTCATCACGAGAAAGGAGAGTCTTCCAACACTAAGAACAACAATGCCAAGGTTAACTACGTGCATACCACTTATGACAATGTCATCAACATGATCAAACCTATCAAAGTTGAGTATTGTGATGTGATTACTATCAAAGGGAGCATGGATACTCCTAAGCCTAAGACCCCATTTGTCTTGAGAGGTCCTGGGTCTCGCTTGTATAAACTTGAATCGTCTCAGGATTGTGCAAACTTCATTACCAGATCCTGTGCTAAGATCACTCTCAAGGTTCCTGACCATCCTGCTACTACATCCACACCGAAACAACCTACAGATTAAATTTTTTGTTGGTCCTGTCAACAAGACCACAAAAGTGTTCCCCACACCTCCTACTGCTAGTTATAGCATTCTTGACCAGCTGCAAAGAACCAACGCTCAAATAACCATCTTTGAGCTATTGAAGATCTCGCCTGCTCATAGGAAGATTTTGGATAAAGCCCTCGCAGAGGCTAACATCCCCAAAGACATTAATCTTGATCAGTTTCAATCTATGGTGAGTCACTTGACTTCACTGCACTATCTATCTTTCTCAGAAGAAGATGACCATTCGATCAGCCACCCACATAACACTCCTTTGCATATAGAGGTCATGATTGGAAAAAAACTCATCCACCGCGTCCTTATTGATAATGGTGTTGGCCTCAACATCTTCTCTGCTCACTTGCTTGCTTAGCTAGGCTATGATGAAGATCACATAGATTCTCACAATAAAATTACTATCAAAGCCTATGATGAAGAAGAAAGAAAGTCTAAAGGTTTAGTTGTGCTACCCATTTGGGTTGGACCTGTTGAAAGAGATGTCACATGTCAAGTGTTGGAAATTCCTCTTTCTTATAACATCTTGTTGGGAAGACCATGGATCCATGAAATGCAAGTGGTTCCCTCTATGTATCATTAGTGCATCAAGTTTCCTTTCCATGTTGTAGAAGTGACAGTTCCTGCTAATATGGGCTCTTCTTGTAATATGCTCACACAGTTAGCTGATATTTTTGTTCTTGCTAATAAAGAATACACATAATTCTATGAGGCCAAGCTTAAAGACATGGAACCGACTTTGAAAATCAAAGACATAGGCATGGGGGGGTATCAAATAGAACCTGTGCTATCATTAGCATCTCTACCTCCATCTTCTCATTCTTACGGGAGACCTTTTGAGAACAATAAGTCTTCTACTCCTCCTGAAATAGTTTATGATGGTGCCTTTGTACGAGCTTCAACACCATTAGAAGATGAAGATGAGGAAAGAGCTATTAAAGCTTGGCTTTACAAAGGAAAAGACATATCTGAACAGACTTCCCCAACTCGTGAACTAGATCCCAATAGTGAAGGTCTTAAAATTATGATCCCAATAGTTATGGTAATGGGCTAGTTGAACCTATTAAAGCTACAGGTAAAAGATGAAAGACACATCTGGTTTAGGCTTCAAGAAGATCTCGTTCCATCTAGGGATTAACAAATTTGTGCCAAAAATGGATCCTCCAACAAAACCTGAAGGCACAGCTATAGTTGACACCACAGAGGATAGCTCCAACAAGGATTGCTTTCCTTATCCTATCCCTCCAAATCTGGCAGCATTCTTTGATGAGCCAGATGATGTCATAATACATGCCAGTATAGCCAAGGCTGACAGTGACTCCAATGTTTCTATTCCATTGACTTCTCTGACATACGAACAATGGAAGGTGTCACAAGACCCTGGTTTCCAAGGTGAACGATACATACCATCACAATTTCAAGAGTAGTTTGCGCAAGAACATGCTTGTTTCACACGAACCCTCAAACCTTCATGGTGCAAACATCCCAGTCAGAGTTCAGACACAAATTCCCATGAGTATGAGTTTGAAAATTTTTCAGAAGGATCCTATGAAAAGCTTCTCTACATAGGTGAAGAGTCTAGTGAAAGGTCTGATGATTCTGAGTCCATAAATGTTGACGTGTCTTCTACTATGGTCACTAGGAGTAAAAGGGATTTGAATACACCTTTGGATGAGATTTCTCTAGGTCTTAGCTTACTAGTCCATGCTTTCAATGATTATACCATGAATGCACTTGAACCCGTCACTTCTCTCTCACTCCAACATCCCAAGCTAATAAACTGGAATTCCTCTTCCTCATCCAATGAAGTCCTCACATTCTAGAACTACTATGCTCTAGCCTGTTATCTTCACGCTGTTGAACCTGTAACATCCTCCACTAGTGAAGAAGAAAAAATAGGTGCTCTGATGGTGAATACCACATTGTGGCAGTGTTAGAGCCAAAAAAAGTAAAAATAAAAGATGTATCCAAAGGTGAAAACCTCTCTAAGGCGCCTGAGGATGAGATACTTGATGTGCTTCTAAGTCATTTCTAAGAATGATCATCAGTGCTAATTGAGCTAACTCAGCCAGTAAATCTGGGTATAGAAGAACATCCACACAATATTCATGTGGATAAATCATTATCTGTAGAAGAACTCAAAGAATTCACAGATTTCTTCAAAGAGAAAATGATAAACTTTGCATGGACATACTCTAACATGCCTGGTGTAGATCTTGATCTTATCCTGCATCACCTGTCAATAGCTCTTGGAGTAAAACCAGTCAAGAAAAAACTTAGAAAAATGCATCCACATGTGGCTCTACTTGTCAAGGTAGAATTAGATAAACTCCTAAAAGTTGGGTTCATCAGAGAAATTGACTATGTAGAATGGATCTCCAACATAGTTCCAGTGTCGAAGCATGACAAATCTCTCAGAGTCTACACAGACTTTATGGACTTAAACAAGGCATGTCTAAAAGATGATTTCCCACTACCCAACATTGATATGATTGTGGATATGACAGAAGGGTACGAAATGTACTCCCTAATGGATGATTTCTTTGTCTATAAAAAAATCAAAATTGTGCCAGACGACCAAGAAAAGACTTCTTTCACTTGTGTATGGGGCACTTTCTGCTGGAATGTTATGCCTTTTGGTCTTAAGAATGTTGGAGCCATGTATCAGAGAGCAGTCACTACTATATTTCATGATATGATGCACAAAACAATGGAGGATTATGTTGATGACACCCTTGCTAAAAGTATGGATAGGAAATCACATCTTACTAATCTAGGCACTATACTGGATCGTATGGAAAAGTTTAGACTACGTCTCAATCCTAAGAAATGTGCATTTGGAGTAACTTCAGGAAAATTGCTTGGTTATATTATCTCAGCCAAAGGAATCGAGGTGGATCCTGAAAAGGTGCAAGCTATCACGGAAATGCCTCCACCTCACAATATTAGACAAATTAGAGGTCTTCAAGGTTATCTTTAGTCTATCCGACGCTTCATCTCATAGCTAGCTGACAAGTCACAGCCATTTACCAAGACTCTGCATAAAGGTGTGACCTATGAATGGAATAAAGAATGTGAACAAGGTCTTCAACAAATCAAACAATTTCTGGCTAATCCACCTATATTAATGCCTCCTATTCATGGGAAGCCATTAATCTTATACATCTCATCTACAGAAACATCTCTGGGTGCTCTATTGGCCCAAGAAGATCAAAACAATAAAGAAAGAGCAATCTATTACATTAGTAGAACATTAGTCTCCTATGAAATGAATTATTCTATCATTGAGAAAGCTTGCTTGGCGGCGGTGTTCACTTCCCAGAAATTATAGCATTACATGTTTTCTCACACTACAAGGCTCATTGCAAAAATTGATCCATTAAAGTACTTACTCAGTAAAGCTACCCTCATAGGTAGAATAGCTAAATGGGTCATGCTTCTCAGTGAATTTGATATTGAATATGTTGAGAGAAAAGCTATCAAAGGGAAAGCAATTGTAGATCAGTTGGCTGAGACACCTATTGTAGACTATCAACCATTAAGGATCAAGTTCCCAGATGAGTCCATCATGCTTCTCACACATCAGACATGGACCATGATCTTTGATGGATCATTCACCCACCAGGGGTCAGATGCCGAAATCTTGTTCATTACACCTCAGTGGTATTCATTACCAAAGGCTTACAAAATGATGTTTACTTACACAAATAACACTGCTGAGTATGAAGCCTTGATTAATGGATTAAAGATTGCTATTGAATGACATGTTGATGAGCTAAAAGTATTTGAAGATTCACAGTTGGTTATCAATCAGGTGAATGATATCTACCAAACAAAAGATGAAAAAATGGTGCCTTATAAAAATATGGTTGATGATCTCAAGAAATACTTTGCACACATTTCTTTCCAACAAATTCCAAGGGTAGATAATAAAGCAGCCGATGCCATGGCTACTCTGGCTTCCATGTTACAAATGCCAGAAAATGACTTCAGACATGAATTCCTAGTGGAGACGTTATGCTACCTTGCTTATAATTCTTCTGAATCCTGGATGATCTGTTCAGTCATTGGACATGACTCATCCCGCTACAACCATATTTACTCCTACCTTCATGACTAGATTATTCCTGACACTTACACTCAAAATGAGAAATGTCACTTAATTCATAGTGCTTCATGGTTTATCATCATAGCTAACGACTTATATAGGTGAGGTCTAGACGGTACCCTCCTTAGGTGTTTAGAACCTGATGAGTCTGAACGTGCGTTAGTAGAGGTGCATGAAGGCATCTGTGGGTCTCACTCAAACTGCCTTACACTAGCTTGCAATCTTATTAGAGCTGGTTACTATTGGTCGAATATGGAGAAAGAAGCTATACAATTTGCTAAATTTTGCAAACAGTGCTAGCTTCATGGAAATCTGATCCACGCTCTTGCCAAGGAGCTCATTCCTTTCGTGAGCTTCTAGCCATTTTAGCAGTGGGCCTTTGACTTGGTGGGTCAGATACATCTGTCTTCTTCAAGGGGACATAAATACATCATTACTGTTATAGACTATTTTACCAAGTGGGTTGAGGCAGTGCCTCTCATTGTAGCCGATGGCAAGTCTGTGGCCATGTTTATACTGAACTACATAATCTGCAGATATGGTGTACCCTCATTAATAATCACTGACAATGGGGGGTAATTCAAGAACAAGGATCTAATAGATTTATGCGCTAAGTTTAGAATTATTTAGCACTGGTCTTCTATTTATTATCCCTAGGGTAATGGACAGGCAGAAGCTTCAAATAAGACTATTCTCAAGATCTTACACCGCATAGTACACAAATCTGGATGAGACTGGCATCTCCAGATTAATCCAGCTTTATGGGCTTACCGCACTATCATACGGACACCAACAGGGGCCACGCCCTTTTCTCTAGTTTATGGTACATATGCAGTGCTTCCTATTGAGGTTGAGATTCCTACCTTGCGAGTCTCTCTGAAGGGCCTCATTACTGATGATGATATCATAATATCTCGGCTACAAGAGCCTAAACTACTAGATGAACGTTGAAAAGTGGCGTTCGATCATCTTCAAGCATATCAGAAGAGAATATCTAAAAGCTACAGCAAGAAGGTTAGACCAAGGGAATTCCAAATGGGTGATCTCGTCCTGAGAGAAAACCCCAAGAATCAATAGCAGCGGGTCCAAAAAGGAAAATTTGAACCAAACTGGCTTGGTCTGTATGTTATCACTGTAGTATTTGGGTCTAGCGCTTACCATCTCTCTACCATAGAGGGAGAACAACTCAAAGAAACTATCAACGCTCTTCATCTGAAGAAGTTCTACAGTTGAGATGTCTTCTGAATGCTCATGTACATACTCTATTCTGAGAAAATCCTAAAAATTGCAAAATGTCCTGAAAAAATGATCATCTTAGTGAAAACCTGGCAAACAGGTGCTTTGATGTATCTAT
>MU225215.1:4035566-4056505 GCA_018584345.1 Thuja plicata | reverse complement strand
AGCCTCACATCCCTCGATCTTGTTTATTTGTACGCCAAGGGGAGGTTGGAACTATCTCCTTGACTGTTATTGCTCTGTTTGTTTACTTGTGTACTCTTACTATATCAAACTGGAAACAATGTTCAGGGCATCTTGGCTTTTGTGCCCTGGTGCTTATGTTCATTTCCTACATTTTATCCGATGAAAGTCATATTTATATTCTTATGGTTGTAGTGGCACTAGTAAGGATTGTATTGACTCCGATGTTCCAAAAATACTCAATGATGATAATTATGCGATGAGTCTAACAACCAAGTCCTAGGGATGCATTTAGCTTAGGCTTGCATTCACATTTTAAGCTTGCATAGCGATGGTTTTGGTGCTCTCTTCATTGTCTCCTCATTCTTCAAAGGTCCTCATCTTTTGTCCTGGATTCCTCTCGACTGCACAAGTGTCCGGTACTTGCTCTTGGTCTTTAGTCATATTCTTTTGGTTAGTACCTATCGTATATTGCAATATCCTGCATGAGATGATTAGTACCATTGCATTTCCATACATTCATTTGCATTTACCTATCCATAAACATGTGCATCCATTATAAGTATAAATCAAATCATACATAACATTTATCCATTTAACATCTATCATTGCATTACATTCATTCATACATCAATAAACCATGTGCATAAACATTTGCATATTCATCCATGGCATACATTTCTAATCCATACATCTAATCATATAGGAAACATCTCAGAAGACATACAATTTTAAATCAATATATAAAAAAGTACAATGATGCCAAAATCAAGCTCATATATATATCAGTCAATCAAGTGTACAATGATGCTACTCAAGCACGGTATATCAAAATGGTGGTACAATATATATCAAATGTCTCATCTAGCCACTCCCACCTGGAGGAGGTGGCATGGCCTGCTGCTGAGGAGGTGCTTGTGGAGTGGCTTGTGCCCTAGCATACTCTAAAAATGGTGAAACCCAGTCCACTGACTTGGGAACTGTGATCGTGTGTGCAACATAATAATAGACTGACTGAGCAGCCTCACATCTCGCCTCTACCTATGCTCTAGCCAGTGCCTCCTATAGTCCCTGGATCTCTCGATCCTACTCGGTCACTCGGGTCTCCTAGATGACCACCTATGTATGGAAGTCATCTTGCTCCCTCTGTACCTGCCTCAATCTCTCCTGGCTCTTCTTGAGAGCCTCCTGTAACTATGCTACCTGTCCTCCTACTTGTGGATCGGTCGTAACTGTATTAGCCATAACAGTATCCTCCCCTTGCTTAGTGGACCTCTCCTGAGTACCACTACTCCCTACACCTACGTTTGATCCCATCCATCTAGGAAGAAGGGGACTCAGCCCAGTCCTTGACTTTACTCTCTGCTATCATGGTACCTTCTATGGCAGTACCTTCTATGGTGGTGGTTGTGGTGGCTGTTGTGCATGCTGTGGTGGCGGCTATAGTACCTTCTATTGTAGTGGCGACTGTACCACCTACTGTACCTGTGGGCCCATGCCAAAAAGATCTATAAATCTTGGGAATGGGTGCACCAAGATGTGACCTCTATATGCAGGTGTCATCCTTGTATTCATCACCCCTACTAAATAATCTCACCTAGCTGGTGGTACCTATGCATCTATCATGCTCTTGCCTTGGTCCAGCTGCCGCTGCCAGCCCTTCTTTGTCTCATCGACGAATTGGGCATATGTGCAGTACTCCTGGGAGACATCCTATGGTCTCCCAAACTATCATAGGACCCATGTCAGTAGGAATTACTCAATGACACTGATGGTGTGCCCGATCAAAGGACATGAGCAGAATATATGTGGCAGTTCGTGCCGTATGTTATCCCAAACCTCGGTGGCTATCCATGACCTCCATATAACACTTGCCATATCATCTAGCTGTGCCCACCACTGATCTATCTTACCCAGCACTGGCTGAGTCATAGGACCTGCATACCTATAAATATATGTCTCTAAGGGCTGTCGAATATCATGAAAAATTGGC
This sequence comes from Thuja plicata, assembly GCA_018584345.1. Lineage (NCBI taxonomy): Eukaryota > Viridiplantae > Streptophyta > Pinopsida > Cupressales > Cupressaceae > Thuja > Thuja plicata. The sequence continues at coordinate 4,054,494 of MU225215.1, read as the reverse complement.
CGACATATGGGAAGGTGCTCCCAGGCCCAGATCTATAGAACCACGAATCCTGCCGCCATGGTCCGTGTGCTTCGATACATAATCTTGTGCATCTCATGGTACATTTGGATGAGCATGCACTCGCCCCATTTGAATCTCACTGTTGGGATAGCTAGCATCCACTGTAGCATGCCTCCCCATCCGCACTCCAATCTGTGCTGACCCGGATCTGGCACCAGGTAGCAACTCAAGAACAGAGCCAAGACAACTGCCAATGTATGATCTACACCATACATGCTCGTTAGATCCTCCCAAGAGATGGATCGACCCATCACTAGATCATCCTAGCAGATTTCTCTCAATGCAAGTGTGCCTACCCTTGGCTGGGTATTGTACTCCACATGAGCCCCGTGGAATGGTACTCTCAAAATCTTGTATATGTCCTCAGGAGTGACTGTCATCTCCTCCTGCGGCAAATGGAAAGTGTTCATCTCTGAATGGAAATGCTCGACAAGTGCACCCAATAGACCGTGATTTACCCAAATATTGGGTACATCATGAAGATATGATAATCCTACCCCATCGAGATGGGCACAATCAGCATCCGTTAGTCTCCGTAGCAGCTCACCCATGACAGGATGGTGCGACCAGAATGCAATATCGGGAAAGTCAACCTACAAAGCAAGTGATGACATTTGATCAGTATCTTGACATGATGATTTTTCAAAGCAATGACAACAAATATAGCTATGGATCTATCCTAAACACAGTTCTGAGGCATTCTAATTGGCTGATTCTATGACATAATGGACGACAACTTTCTAGAAAGTAAGTAATTCCCATGCGAGGAAACTCTTTTCCTGCGCGAGACAGGATCTCTCTTCGTGCAAGATTTCATCACTGGGGATGAAATCTTGTGTGGCATCATCACACACCTTGCGCGAGCTCGCGGAGGGACCCCGTGTGAGGAATCCCTAACCCGTGCGAGGAAACCAATTTCTCACGCGAGGGGTGACCTTGGCCATTGCGAGGAAACTATTCACTCACCCGAGACTTGACCTAAGCAGACTTAAAAGCTTTTAAAACATGCTAAAAAGATCTACAAATCGATAAAAATTTGAAATGCAAGATGGTTTTTTGATTACTTACAGGTGCGTCATACTCTAGTGGCTGGTTGTGTCATCGGGAGCACTTGAATTGATGTGTACGCACGGGAATGCTATCAATATCAGCCTGGGCCCTCGCCATCTCTAAAGTCAAAAGTGAATAATGATTTGAAAATGACCCCTCTGGGCCTTATATTGCTTTTGACCTAATTTTCAAAAGTGCTCCATTTTCCGTGAAAATTGCACCCTTGGCTAAATCAATCGTTCTAAATCCATTTTTGTGATTAAAATCAAAATCTAACACTCCTAAGTAGCTCAAAATTGCATTTTAAAATTTTGGGACCGACGTGCTCCGATGCTTGTGCAGTCAACTTTATGACGTCGCTTTCTTGTCAGAATCATCTCTTGTCATCATTTTCTCGGCTTCTGCAATCTTTTCATCTCTAGTCAATTCTGGTCAAACTTGGTCAACCATGGTCAAACCTAGTCAACAGGACCTCCCAATCGTTCTAAATTTATGCTGCCTTCTGTTGATCTATCTCTGCATTCCTCTGGATCTTTGATCTTACTTCTATCTGCAATCTTTTGCTATTGATCATCTTTCTGTTGTGTCATCTTTCAATTTCGCTCCCGAGGGGGCAGGATGATTGCATCATTGAATCTTTTTGCATCATTCTTGAATCAGTCTGATCTGAATCAAAAGTCCCCATTGCTAGGGGCATCTCATCACTTGGGGCATATTCAGTTTTTCATACCTTATGGTCAAAATTGGATATTCCATGATCTTGAATCTCTAGGGGCATCTTGATGTCTCACATCTTGTCATCTATCTTTCTAGGTATTTGAGCAATCTAACTCAGATCCTCAAGGATTATGTTTTATTCTAGAGATAGTCCTAAAAATATCTATTGACTATCTTTTGGGACAAGTATTAGGGCAATCTAACCTTGACTCCTAAAGGTTGAGCCTCATTCTGGGGACAGTCTTGTGAAAGATATCAATCTGACTAGTGTCTGGGCAATCTAACCTAGATATTGGGGGACTAAGCTTCGTTCTGGAAATGATTATTGAAATCTCATTGGGTATTGGGGCAATCTAACCCTAATTCTTGAAAGCCATGCTTTGTTCTGAAGATGGCTCTCAAAATCTCTTTTCGATCGTTATCTGGGTAACCTAACCCGGATCTCAGAGGGCTAACCTTCGTATTGGGGAAATCTAACCCTGATTCTGGAGATAGTCCTAAATCTTCATCAGTTATCAACAAACATTGGGGCAATCTAACCCTGATTCCAATCTTCTCTCAATTGGTATTTGGACCGTTGTCTTCGCAATCTAACTTAGACTTCAGAGAATCATGCTTCATTCTGAAGATGGTTCTACTTCTTGATCTGATCGGTGTCTTGGCAACCTAACCTAGACTCCCGAAATCTTCATTTGTCACATCAGACTATTCTTTGAATCAACACGCTGCTCGCACATCAATTCAAAGAGGGGCAAAATGTAACACCCCAAAATTGGCACCTTACGATTCTAATCAATTTTGGTGCATTTTCTCATCATCGAAGTCCTATTGTACTAGGCAAATTCTCTTTCCTAATTGTCTTTAATTGACTTAGTCTCAAATGTAGAAAACCTGAATTTGCATAAATCTTACACTATATTTAATTCCTAAATTTTCAAGATTTATTAGCTAAAAATCCCTATGATTAATTAATTTAATTCTAAAGTCCTAAGTGCTTTTAAATTAAATTAATTCCACCCCCTTTAGATAATACACATCAAGGGAATTAAATGATTATTTGGTTATTTGAATGAATTATCCTCACTTAAAATTTAATAATTCCAAACGAAAAGCCACCCATGTGGCAATAATTCATTCATTTAATTAAATAATTCCTTCAATTTTGTCTCACCTTCCTCCATGGAGATGAAGAGTCGGTCATTTCTTTCCAAGAAACTCTTCATCTTCTCTTCATGCTTTTCTATATTATGAACCTTCTTTTCTTCATTTGAGAAAGAGAACAATTTAGAGTACCAAAACTATATCAAATTATTGTCTTAATTCTCTCATATTTTCAAGCTTTTATTGCATATTTAGTGTAATCTCATTTAGCTTAATGGCATTCTTCATCTTAATTTAGTTTGTTTATCTATCAAGTAGCTTAATTATGTTATCTTCTTCAAGTTTCTTAGATTACAATTGCATCTCTCATATAGAATAATCTCATTTCAAGTTTTCAAAGCTTTCAAATCCTCCATTTTAGCAATGGTCTATGGTTGTTCGCTCTCGTTCTGCGATTAATTAAACACCCCAACTAAATAGGAGGCAACAGGTTGATTCAATTGATATCGTGGAATGATAAATTCATATTCATCTTCACGATTCAACGATTGAGCAATGACTATGTTGTGTTGTGCCTGATTTAGAGGTCAACATTCAGACACATACAATCATTTTTAGCAGCATATATTGATCTAATTTGGGAAATAGCTAGCTCTGAATCACCAAAAACTCATAATAAATTAATGCCATGCTTGATTGCTATTTCTAATCCTAGTAACAATGCCTCGTACTCAGCTGTATTGTTTGTACATTGAAATGATAGCATAAATGAGTATTTGAAAGTAATACCTGATGGAGAAACAAATAGTACACCAGCCCCTGACCCTTCTCTAGAGCATGCTCCATCAAAATACATTTTCCATAGTCCATACTGTTACAATTCTAATTCTTCTATTATGGGATATGTGTTTTTCAATTGTGGTTGAATCTTTTCAACCTTGAAATTATGCATATCTACATCCACAAAGCAATGCAACATGTTTGGTTCAATTTTTTCAACGTAAATAGGAGATCTAGGCTCCCTCAATAGTTTTGCTTCTTTCCCATTTAAAGAAATAGTAGCAAAAGACAAATCCAATTGTACATGTCCTCCAATAGCTATAGAACACTGTCTTGATAAAAGCATGCCATAATGGGGTGGTGAATCCACAACCACAACATCTATTTTAAAAGTGATCTCAGGGTATGCAGCAAGTTTTACCTCTAATCCTTGCAAAGTTCCTACTACAGGTACTTCCCTGTTTTCCATGGCATAACATCTACCATAAGCAGTGTCCACCTTTAGACCCAATTGCTTCATGACAGTGTAAGTCATCACGTTAGCAGCAGTACCTGAATCCATCATACAATTTTTTAATAGCATATTATTTGTGAGAAGTGTTACATAAAAAGGATCGATCTGATTTGGCTCTTGGATAATTATATTTCCCAGACAGATTGGGATTCCATCTTTTTCTTCTTGCTCACTTTTCAATTCATGACTCAAATTGGTATTATCATGCATACCGGGCAAATCAAATAACAATGATAAGGTTGCTTCTTGGTGCTCTTTGATTTTAAATATCTCATGCAAAGGGACAGAAACTTTCATCTAAGATAAGGCTTGCTTCATGTTAAAAGATGGGAAACTCGTGACATTGTCAGAAGATATTTTACCTTTACTCTCCTTTAACTATCTTGTTTTTTGTTCATGAGTAGGGGTATCTTTATTTTATTTAACCAGAGTGTCCTTCAGTTCACCTTGTGTAGATTCCTCCCTTATGACTTCTATGATAATAGGTGAATCAAGTTGTTCCCCACTTTGATCAAACTTTCTACTCCTAAGTTGATATGAACTTCTTGCCTGTGTCACAGCAGCAATAGCTAGAAATCTTATCTCCTCATCATTAGGCATTCCAAATTGAAAATGTTCTAACTTAGTGCTTGTATTATTTACTGTGATTGGCATTTTTTCTTGTGGCTCTTCCTTTGAGCTACCATTGTCATTTTCAATAGTAAGTTCACACATGTTTATTGCAGGTTTTTTCTCACTATGGCTTTCTTGTGTTCCAATGTTTTCACTTTGCTCCACCATACCCTGAGCCACTGCACATTGATAAGGGGAATGAGGCAAATTACAGGCCATGCACCAAGGAGTGTTTTCCACATTATGTACATTCTTGTTTTTTAATGGATCAGGGATGTCTTTGTTCTTAGGATCAGTTTGTTCTTCTGACATAGGTTTTCCATCCTTCCACTGAGTTTTATAGGGAAAATCTTGCAGCCTGTAAGGCTTATCTTTCCTTTGGTATTGTGGCCTATTATTTTGTAACCCTTTTTCATTCTTGTCTACTTTAGTGACAAGATCTTTCACCACACTTACCAATGTTTCCATTTTATCTTCTTCCTTGCGATTTTTATTTGACTATGTTTTTGACTCTTCCTAGAGTCTACTGTCATCCCATTTGCCAAGCTTTCCAGAAGCTCTTCTATTGCTTTCTATGTTTATGGCCAATTTATATGCATCTCTCATAGTCTGAGGATCTTTATCTTTGAGAAGATAAGCAATCTTCCCATCTAAAGCATTACAGTAGGTGGTAACACATACATTTTCATCCATTTTCAATACTTGGAACAACTTATACATAGCCTTTTGAAACCTAACATTACATTCAGCAATGCCTTCATTAGAAAACTTTTTCAAACTGTTGAATTCATTTAACATAAAACCAGAATTTATTTTGTCACCATATTGTTCTTTGAAACTTCTAACAAATTCATCCCAAGAATAGATACTATGATCAGGAAAACCTCGGTACCAGTCTCTTGCATCCTCAATTAGTGATTGCACAAACAATTTCATCACAACATCTTCATCTCCAATCTCATAATCATTCATTGTATCCGAAAAGACTTTTAGATGCTCTTCACTAGTTATAGCATTATTCCCACTGAATTTGGGAATCTTATCTCTGACCTCATTAGGAATAGGATTTGGTTGGCCAGGGATACCATCATAAAACAATTTCCTATATCTCTCTAAATGAATAGGTCTTCTCTAAAAATTAGTACCAATATTTTGACCACTATTACCAATGCTTACATTGTGTTGACCACTAGTATTATTCAATCCACTCCCCTGGTTGTGATGCAACTCTTTGAGTTGCACCATATGTTTGGGTATTTGTATTACCACTAGTATTCCCAATATTATAGGTATTTATAGGCATGGTTTGAGTGACATTTGTTAAATTGGTATAAACTGGAGAACTTAAGAAAGCAATCTTTCATTTCATCTCTGCAACATCAGCTTCTAATTCTACCCTTTCTAGTTGTTTTGCAATATCATCTTTGGCCTTTCTAGCCCTTTCCAACTCCATATCAATTGAGAACATATCCTGAGACATACCCTCTTCAACCTTAGGCTCAGAAAATTTAATGCCAGTGAGCTTTTGTTTTCCCTTATCAATCTATGTTTGTCTAACATTAGTTGTTGATACATTTTGTGTTGGTATTTGAGACTTAGGAGGCTTTTGAATTTCATAATTAATGACTTGCCTCACCACAGGGCTAGTATCATTGGAATAATTTTTCTTAAGCAATTGTTCTCTTTCTTGGCATTCTTTTCTCAGGGTATCTACATCTCCAAAAATTTCTTTGTTCAAACCACAGAATCCCTCATTTGCACCCTGAGCTGCCAATTTTAGTTGAGCAACTCGTTTCTTCAAATTTTCTCTTTCAATGATGGCATTTATAATTTTTTTCTCTCTAGCCTCATCATTCTTCTACTTGATAAGCAAGAGTTCATCTAATTCCCTCTTCAAAAGGTCATTATCTCTGAGGACTCCTTCAATATCAGAACTGGAAGAATCATAGATATTCATCAAATTATCTCCCTTTTGGTCTTAAACCTATTCATAAGGGATACCCTTGAAAAAGGATGATGTCTCCCCCTTTTCTTGATATAAATTCTTTGGTCTAGGGTTAAATATATCCTCAAAGTAACTAGTAGTGTCAGACTCAGGATTCAGAGGTTCATTTATTTATTTCTCAGGAATAGTATAATATGAATGGAATTACTCAGAACAATCAAATCACTAAATTATTCTGGTAGAATATGAATGGAATTACAGGGATTGACCACTGTAACATTTATTGGATAGATCAAACATAAAGGTAAAGATCAATTTTAATAGTGATAGTCACCTAATTTAGTGGCAAATAAACCAGTGCTTAATCCTAGGGCATGGAGTCACTTCTAAATAACTTTAACCAATTTGCTCATGAACATGAATTTAAGACAACTACAGAATCTGGCATAAACATAGATATACCTTATATATCTATCCTCACACATATAACAAATTAATTCATCAAATTCATTATCAACCCTAAATTTCACTGAAACAACCCTAAGGCAATTTTAATCTTTCCTTGAAATAACCCTAAAACTATTTCAAAATCTGCCTAACAGTTGTATAAATTGAACATTCCTTGAGTATTCAATTTGAATAAAATTCAGAACAGCATAATGAAGAAAAAATACTCATCATATGTTTTAGAAACTATTGATGGATTTCATTTGTATTCATAATCAAAATTTCTTATTACATTCAACAGTAATTTCAAAACCCTACTCAAAAATATATTGGTCTTACACCTGAGTTTGTACATTTAAACTTGTACTTCCAAATGAAAAATGGCTATCTTTTTCCCAGTGGTCTTGGAATCCTTTTATAACTAAGGATGCAACAAGATAAAAATTACATGGGAAAGATTTACAAAATCTTTTACAACTTTTGCAACTAACATAAAAACAAAAGTTATAACAGAAAAATGAGTGGAAAAAGTTGGCAAAATTTGAACAAGGTTTGTTGTTGTAGTTTGATAGTATCCTCCTTATCCTTTCAGTTTCACTTCCCACCTATGCACCTCCTTGGCGGTGGGCCAATCAAAGGTCTTTTTCTATTCTAGATTAGCAACAGCTTCTATCCACCTGGCATCAATGGTATTTCTAGCCTCAGAAACAAATTTGGCCATATCTCTTTCAACCTCGAAGAGGTTGTCAATCAATTCATTGCAATATTTGGCCTAATTGTCTTTCTCCAGGTGTTGCTTCATCTCTTCATCTTTAAACATCCCATCAAAATCAGCTATCCAATTTGATTGTGGCTTCAAAGTACCAGCTTGATCATAGATTTTTGGGTTTAATGGGGGGCACTGGTCACCAAATAGCTGCAATTTATTATTAATTAATTCAGCCTTGCCATTGAAGAAGCCATATGTATTATTCACCTCATTGATCATGTCAATGGTCTCTGTAATTTTATTAGGAAAATCATCATTGCATACCATGGCTATCTTTAATTTATCCATCAACCTGTCTCTTCCTGACCAAGTCTTGAATGTAGGCTCCAAGAATGTCATAGCTTCCGTAGCTATCCTTGATGCTTCTTTCAGTGAGCCATACAGTGTGTGTATTATATTAGTCTTTTGCTTCAAAACATCAATTCAATATTGAAGTATGGGAAATATGATAGACATGATGTTTATGCTTTGTCCCTATGACAATTCCTTGGACTGGCCTTCTGCCATTGCTGAATCTTCTTTTGCCTCTATGGCAGCATCTGTTTCAAGTCTTGATACTTCTTGAGGGGCTGGAGTTTTCTCTCTTTTACTCTCCACTAATTCCTCCTTCAATTTTGCTATCTATTCTTCTAGGGTGTGATTGTGAATCCCAGTTTCCTCATGCTTCTTTGCCAATGCCATCATCTGGCCAAAAGTTCTTTCATACCTTTTGGACAATTCATCAACCTTTGCTAGGTTCATGAAGGATACTTGAGTCATCAACTGAGCTATCTTAGTGTCAGTGGTGTTCTACAGATTCCAAATCATCCTATCTTCTTTCTTTTCCTCTCTTATGGTCATGACTAGAGGCTTTTGTGTAGCAGGGGCCAATGACCAAATACATAGAGTCTTATATTTAGGATCAAACACTAATATTTTCAATACCTCATCAATTTCAAAATGTGTTTTCATTAAGGGGTCTTCTTGCCTCCTGATCTGGTCAATGATAAAAGTTGACTGTAAGTCCCAATCTGGCACTAACAACACCCCACTGTTTTGCACCAACAGTCTTGTTTGATCCACAGTAATTAGCTCACTCTTAGGATCATAATCCTGGAGTGTCTTCAGTATTTCCTCATTTTTGTTTTCCTGACCTTCTCCTGTGATCAGGTTCTGCCTTAGTTCCTTCTGCTTCATTTTGATCAAGAAGCTCTTGAATTCTTTAGATTTTATGAATTCATCATCTTTCATGAATTCACTTGCCATCATTACTCTCTCATCATTTTCTCTTAATAATACCATTTTATTATCCCCTTGCCCTTCAACACGGGGTTCCTTTTGCATTTTCCTTTTGAGCCTCCTAAAATATTTTCCATGCTCGATTATTATAGCCCTGGCCATGTTCTTCCTGTCCTTCCCCCTCTTGTGCATTGTTTTTTGTTTTTTCTTGGCTAGCTCTCTGGCAGAGGTAGATTCTTCACCCACCTCTTCTTCTTCTGGGTGAAGTTCTTCCTGTTGTTCTTCATGTTCCTATTGTTGTTCTTGATGTTCTTAATCATGCAATGCAATAGGAATTGGGGATCCTTGGGATTGTGCATCTTTGGCACTCAATTGTGGTACTTGTGCCATTAATGTATCATAAGACTTGAGCATCTCCTCCATTCTCTATAGATATGGGAGGTCAGGGAAAAAACCAGAAAAAGTCTTGTCTGATTCTTTCCAGTTAGCCTTTGCCCTGAGAATATTATTCCACTTCCTTCTTATTTCCTGGACTTCATGCCTATCCAGTTTATTTCTCACAATGTATTCATCATTCAGTGGCTCATGATCTCTAATTTTTTTCCAAGGGGTCATATATTTCAAAGCTATTTTTACAAACTGTTCTGGATCACATAACCTAGCAATTGCTGGAGACATTCTATATTGCTTTAGGAAATTATTGATTAGATCAAAAACTCTCTTCCCAATAGAGAAATCAAAATCAACCCATAGCCTAGGGACAAAAGTACCCTTTTGTGCCCTTCCAAAAACTCTTTGTCAACCCAAGTAATCTGCCAAAAAAACTCTAATAAATCAACCCTAAGAGGTACAAACTTAGGGATAATGTGAGGTGGTTGTGTACAACCATATACCCTTATGACAGTAATATGATCAAAGAAGAAAAAATCACCCCAGTTGTGAGTAATTGGCCAATTTGGAACAAATTTCCAAGGTCTTAATATTCTTTTGACCTCATTTGGAAATCTCTACCTATCAGTTCCTAGTAAATCAAAAATTGGATCCACAATCCAATTACAAAAGCATACAAAAGATGAATTTACTGATGAACTATCCCATATCTGTGCCCACCTTTGGATTGGTGCATTGACACCATATTCTGAAACAAAAAATTCAAGCTCTTTGTCCATGGACTCCCTGTTAAAATATAGAATCATACACATTAAATGGGAATAATGCTTAAAATTTGGTAGGTCATCTGACTGTATCTCTACCAATGCAACATGTATAGCTTCAACTATGTATCCCACATAATCATAATCAGTGTTGACCTCCAGGTGCTGGATATTCATGGCAATCATGAGCACATCCTGGGGTACTATTGAATCTCCATCAAAACCTAATACTCTAGTTAGGCCATATACTATGCATTTTATATAGTGGTCAAAGAGGGATAAGTCAAAAGGTGGTTTGAGGTTATCTGGGACTTTCACTAAATTCCTATCCACCCTGGGCATATATTTGGGCATATCAAACTTTTTGATTGATTTCTCCCTTTTCTTGTAATCTGCCTGAATTTTTTCCAGCTCAATCTCTATGCATAATGCACTAGTGATCTCAAAGACCTCTTCTAATGATCTCATGTCTATGGATACTAAGGTCTCTTTATTTTTCTTCTTGATTACCCTAGCTATTGGGAAATAACTCTTAGCAAGTTCCCTATTTAACCCTATATCCACATATATATCAGGCACAATCAAATTTTCCATATTTAACTCCCAAGGATTGCAAATAGGCACAGGTTTAATCCTATTATTCCAAAAATAATGGAACAGAGACTAGAGAAGTTTGGAGTGACCGGGTTTCTGCATTGACACCATCTGTCTTTCCATTCATCCTAGTTAGCATTGTTTGCATTTGATGTCCCAGGAAGAAAATTAGCAAATTCTTCTATGTATTTCTTTGCTGCAACCTTCTTCTTTTTAAACCCCTATAAGGCAGCGCTAGTAGTAGCTTGATTCATCTTTCCTTTTCAGATTTCACTCTCAGAAAAATAAGCTCTGTTGATTTAACAGCAAAAATCTTCAAAGTGCAAATGAGAGTTGTACAGAATCAAGCTTAAGCATTCATCTTTATAGCCATCAAATTGACATCTTTTCCACTTGAATGCCAAATTCTCGCACTTGCAGTGTCATGCAATCATCTCTTTGTAACTAATGCTGCCATTAATTCACACTGTTTGATCCATGTTGGAAAAGAGTACTCACTTTTCTCTTTTTAGCCTTTGTAAGCCTGAAATGAGACACCTATCAATTTTTTTCCAACCTATTGTACCTTGCTTATATTCAAAATTGTCCTTGTGAGTGAGCGACAAGACCTTTCCTTCTAAGTATTCGTGCACTCGCGATCTATTTTTGTCTAGGTTCATATGTTTCGCGACTAGGTGATGACCTAACTGGCAACTTCATCATTTGGTAATCACACACTTGATACCTCTTTATACTTTGTATTTATACCTAAGCGAGTGAGCGGCATCACTTTTCCTTTTACCAATCATAGACTCGCTACTCAAAACTTTACTTTCTCTGAAACCTTGCAAGTGAGCGACATGACCTTTATTGTTCAATCACTTCTCAGTCGCACACTCGCTAACCTCTAACTTATCATGGTTTGCACTTGAGCGAGTGAGCGGTCTTCAAGACAATCATATATTATTTTCTGGTCACACAGTTGCTATGGATTTTTGATTTGTTTTTATACCTCTGCGGGTGAGCGATGACCATTTTCATTATGCACTTTTACTTGGTCACTCACTCGCACTATAAAATATTTCAATTCATAAGCATTAGCAAGTGAGCGATGACCTTTCAATCTTCTTCATCGCGCACTCACGGGCTTAAAAACTTAACCAACACCTTGTCTGCGAGTGAGCAATAGCCAAAATTCTTTCTTAATTGCACACCCACTAGCATTTTCTCATTTTACTTTATTCATGGGCGAGTGGGCAATAGCTTTTTGTCTTTCTTTCATCGCACACTCACAAGCTTATCATTTGAAACAACGAATCATTGGTGAGTGAGCGAGAACAAAACTGATCACTTAGTTACGCACTCGCGCACTTTTAAAAACACTAACTATTTCCTATGTGACTAAGCGATAAAGACCTTCTGATCACCAAAACATACTGTATCACGTACTCGTGCTGCAAAAAACACAACAATTAAGATTTGTGCAAGTGAGCGATAATAAAAATCTGACTTCCTCACGCACTCGCAGGTTCAAATGACATACATAATAACTTAGTCTGAGTGAGTGGATAGACTTTTATTGCATCACTCACTCAGTCACGGACCAAAGAGTTAAAGACCTAAGACCACCACGACTGTGCGATACATAAAGACTTAACTCATCACTGACTCGCTGAACCTTTTATCATAGAACTTGATCCCTCGCGAGTGAGTGACATACAAAACACTTCCAAGTCATTCAGTTACACATTAATAACCTGACTTCAAAATTACATCGCGACTACATGATTAACATGAATCAATGACCAAGTCGCTCACTCACACACCTAACTTGACTTAACAAGATATGACCGCGATTGCCCGATTCATTCCAAAATAACTCGTCGCTCACTCGCTCGCTTATGAAGACACTTTAAAAGATCAGTGCGGGTGTGCAACTAAAGCTTAGAACAATGCAATTTGAAGACTTAATCACAAAATTGACTTTTTGACATGAAAAGACATGGATTTTGAATCAAAAGACATGGGAAAATTTTCCAAAGCTTGGGATTTGAAAATTTTTGATATGCAGTGCTAACAGGACCTATGAGGGGTTCTAAAGGGTCCTTATATGTCCTAATGGATCCTAATGTGTCCTAAGGAGTCATAATAGATCCTAAGGGGTCCTAGGACCATGTAGGACCCATTACGACCCCTTATTACACATTAGGACCCATTAGGATACATTAGTGTATCCTAGGATGGTTAATGTGTTCTAAGGGGTCCTAATGGGTCCCAAGGGGTTATACGGGCTCGTAATGGGTCCTAGGACCACTTAGGACTCATTAAAACCCCTTAGGACACATTAGCACCCCTTAGGATTCTTAGAACCCATTAGTGTGTCCTACGACGGTTAATGTGTCCTAATGGGCCCTATGGGATCGTAATGGGTCCTAAGGGTTCCTAGGACAACATAGGACCCATTACAACCCCTTAGGATATATTAGGACCCATTAGGACACATTAGTGTGTCCTATAATGGTTAATGTGTTCTAAGGGGTCCTAAGTGGACCTAATGGGTCCTAATATGTTCTAAATGGTCATATGACCCCTTCGGACCCATTAGGACACATTAGGACCCCTTGTGACACCTATGACCTATTATGACCTTCTAGGACCTCTGAGGGGTTCTAAGGGGTCCTAATGTGTCCTAGGAGCTTAGGACCCATTATGACCCCTTAGGACACATTAGTACACATTAAAACCCATTAGTGTTTCCTACAATGGTTAAGGTGTTCTAAGGGGTCCTAAAGGATTATAATGGGTCCTAAGGAATCATAGGAGCACTTAGGACCCCTTAGGACACTTAGAACATATTAGTGTGTCCTATGACAGTTAATGTGTCCTAATGGGTCCTAAGGGCCCTAATGGATCTTAATGGGTCATAAGGGGTTCTAATGTATCCTAAGGGGTCCTAATGGGTCCTAAGGGTTTCTAGGACCACTTACAACCCCTTATGACACATTAGGACCACTTAGAACCAATTAGAACCTTATTAGGACCTATTAGCATCCTAAGGGGTCCTAATGTGTATTACAAGTTCATTAATGGTCCTAGAATATATAATGGGTTCTAAGGGGTACTATAATACATAATGTGCCCTAGGATATATTGATGTTTGCTAAGGGGCACTAAGGGGTCCTTGGATATGTTAATGGGTTCTAAGGTGTCATAGTTGTCATAAGGAGTACCAAGGGGTCCAAGGATACATAATGGGTTGTAAGGGGCCTTAGATACATAATAGGTCCTAACGAATGGCAATTAGGAATATAGGTACAAATATACCTAATTTTAGCTCTATAGACCCTCTAGAGCATCTAGGATATTAACTTTTTTAGCTTAAGATCTAAAGGTTGGTTTAATGACTTCTATTCTAAATGTTATTGGTTTAACGACTTCTTCTCTAGGATATATATATATATATATATATAATTTTGTGTATGATTGACTTATATAGGATTTTTATTCTAGGTGTTAAGTTTCTTTAAAGTTTTTGTTGTAAGTTATTGGTTTAAGGTTTCTATATTGAAAGTTATTCATTTAGGGTTTATTGTGAGTTATTTGTTTAAGGTTTCTACTGTGAGTCATTTCTTTAGGGTTTCTAGTGTGAGTTATTTGTTTATGGTTATGATTCCAATAACTACTAGTTTAAGGTTTGTATTTTAGATTTCTATTTATTTTAACATGTCATTTCATCGTGTAATGTACATACATGTGGTTTTTACATTTTTTGGAAAAAACATAATTAAAATTACATCTATATGTACCGAATACATGGAAAACCTAAATACAAATATAAAATGTATTTTTAGTTACATTTATACAATAAAAGTAAATAAATTTAAAATATGAATTCATTTTTCATAATAAAAACTAACAAATACTACTAAAAACAAGAAAAAAAAACAACCATAAAATTGGAAAAAACCTAAAAAGGGCCTGCCTGGAGGCATTTTTGACAGGAAGCGAAATGGGGTAGAAATCTAAAGATGGGTGACATTTGCAAAAAATCACCTCCCGCCGGTTTTTAAAAAAATTAAATAGACTTTCAAAATGGGACCCCATTCCGAGATGGGGTGTCGTTTCATATGTCGCCATGTTTTGAAACGACATGATATGTGGAATGAGACCCCATTTCAGAATGGGGTCCCATTTCAAGGAGGACGTCTCAAGGTCCCTTACCTCACAGGATCCTGATTTGAAATTCATCTCAGAGTCCCAAACCAAAATGTGACCCCACTTTTTTAAAGCAGGACCTCATTTCGTCAACTCCTTTTTGTCGAAATCAACTAAGTGTAAAAGTTCCATGATAAGTGGATGCATCTTCTTGCTTTTACCCTATATATGTATGTATGTATGTATGTATGCATGCATGCATGCATGTATGTATGTATAAAGTATTAAGTGTTAGTTATTTATAAATGCCTATGTGTGTAGGGTCATGAAATAATATTCAATGCTTCATGTTTATTTATAGAGTACATCTACATGTGTAGACATATTATTTGTTTTTAATATATATATATATATATATATATTATAAAGTATTATAAAGATTTTTATTATTTTTAGGAGAGGTATGGGTTATGTCTTTTTAAGGAAACTTTAGTTTTAATTCAATTTTTGGAGTGGGAATTGGTTGATTCTCGTACAAATTCCTCTAGGGAAAATTTATTGTGGATTTTTTCGTTCTTTCCTCATGCTTTTTTTTTGGATATTTTGGGGAAGATTATCAAAGAATTGAAAAGAGTTTCATGTTTGCATTGATTGTGAGTTTCATGGTTTTCTTGTAATATTGGAGAGGAGATTTGGGAGAGAAGTCTTATTGATTTTGTGAGGGATTTTTTATAGTTTTAATGGTTGATTTTCCTTGGAATATTTATGGAAGTATGGTGGTTGATTGCTTCTCTATGAGATTGGATTTCCTTCACTTTTCATTATCATCTTCATTTTCTTTGTTTGGATCTCCGCAGGACCCAAGCTAGGCATTTAATTACCTCCATCTATTTATTTTTTTAGTTTCATGATCAATGATGTTGTGATGATTTTTATGATTTTACTATGTGTGAAATTAGTTCTTTTTATTTCATGAGAATCTGGAAGTGATTATGTACTTTGATGCAATGTGAATGTTATATTTTCCTAGTTTTATATTTCAACCTATTTATGGAAATCCTTATTTTTATACTTTAAAGTGAGTTTAGGGTTTTCAATTATTTTATTTTTTGTGAAGTAAACTAAAGACATATCAAATGGTTTTATATCATATTCTTCTCTTAAGGCTCAATTAATGTCCTATTGCATGCATATTGTCAGACTGTTCAATACGTTGAACTGTCTGGGTTAACTAGGCAGTTGCATTGTAGAATACTGGCAATTGCATTATATAATTATGTCACTTGCATTGAATCACTATAGAAATTATTTTCAATGGTTATGGAAATAGCATAGCATGTCGACCAATTGTGTTGAGTGCATGTTTTGATGTATTTTGGAAAACATTAAGATTTGGACATTACCAAAGGCATTAGGGTTAGTTTGTACTTTACTTTCTCAGTTTGAATTGACATATATGGAAGAGATGTGCATGATTCATGTGATTTAAATGTGAATTTATTCTTATAAATTTATGTGATTTATTTTGATTCATTTTTGGGGATTAGGGTTGTCCGTGGGAAATGGACAATAAGTATGATCCCTAAACCTGTTTCAAGTGAATCAAAATGTAGTAAGGGAATCATGTGTATGTTTTTCATTAATAATTGATCAATTGTGTTTATTTAATATTTTTTTATCATAATGGTTAGGGAACCTAGGTACATGATAGGTTGAGTGGCTCACAATGGGGACTAAGGTCCTAAAGAGGCTAGTCAAGAATAACCCACTGTAGAGTTATGTAATCAAGTGAAACCTAATAAAATTAACTGGGGTAAAACATTAATAAAGATAATAAGTATGCCTTTACCATGACTCAAGTGATAGTACAAAATAAGGATGGGATTGTGATAAGATTCCTATTGAGACCGTTGTGATTGATCTACCTTGTCCTCATGAAAGGTGTTTGGTTCACTTGTCATTATCATCTTCATTTTCTTTGTTTGGATCTCCGTAGGACCCAAGCTAGGCATTTAATTACCTCCATCCATTTTTTTTTTTTAGTTTCATGATCAATGATGTTGTGATGATTTTTATTATTTTATTATGTTTGAAATCAGTTCTTTTTATTTCATGAGAATCTGGAAGCGATTATGTACTTTGATGCAATGTCAATGTTATATTTTCCTAGTTTTATATTTCAACCTATTTATAGAAATCGTTATTTTTATAAATTAAAGTGAGTTTAGGGTTTTCAATTATTTTGTTTTTTGTGAATTAAACAAAAGACATTTCAAATGGGTTTGTATCATATTCTTCTCATAAGGCTCAATTAATGTCCTAGTGCATGGATATTGTCAGACATTTAAATATAATGAATTGTCTAGGTTAACTAGGAAGTTGCATTGTAGAATATTGGCAATTGAATTATAGAATTATGTCACTTGCATTGAAGCACTATAGAAATTATTTTCAATGGTTATGGAAATAGCATAGCATGCCGACCAATTGCGTTGAATGCATGTTTTGATGTATTTTGGAAAACATTAAGATTTGGACATTACCAGAGGCATTAGGGTTTCTTTCTACTTTATTTTCTCAGTTTGAATTGACCTATACCGAAGAGATGTGTCTGATTCATGTGATTTAAATGTGAATTTATTCATCTACATTTATGTCATTTATTTTGATTCATGTTTGGGGTTTAGGGTTGTCCAGGGGAAAATGGACAATAAGTATGATCCCTAAACCTGTTTCAAGTGAATCAAAATGTAGTAAGGGAATCATGTGTATGTTTTTCATTGATAATTGATCAATTATGTTTATTTAATATTTTTTATCATAATGGTTAGGGAACCTAGGTACATGATAGGTTGAGTGGCTCACAATGGGGGCTAAGGTCCTAAAGAGGCCAGTCAAGAATAACCCATTGTAGAGTAATGTAATCAAGTGATAACCTAATAAAATTAACCGAGGTAAAACATTAATAAATATAATAAGTATGCAATTACCATGACTCAAGTGCTAGTACAACATAAGTATGGGAGTTTGATAAGATTCCTATTGAGACCGTCATGATCGAACTACCTTGTCCTCATGAAAGGTGTTTGGTTCCACATGAATACTACTTGAGAGCCAGGGTCCAGATTAAGGATCATTTTGAGACAACCCAAGGGATGGGATATGTGATTAAAATCATTATATATGTGACTTATAATCCCTTTCCATATAGTTTTATTTCTTTCCTCTAGTGGTCTTAGATTTTTTTATATTTTATTGCTTTTCCTTGTCATGTTTGGAGTTTTGGCCACTTGATTTTAGCTTTGGATTTATTTTTTTGGTATGGGGCCTTGGTTTCTACCTCCTTATCTATAAATATAGATTAGGATGAATTCTATTGTAAATTTTTATTGATGTAAATCTGATTTTGTAATATGGATTAGTAAGGGATGAAATATAATGTCTATGTGATTATGGGAATGGTAAGTTAGAATTGGATGTACCATTAATTTAAATTTATTACTTAATGTGTCGGTAATGATGTGCATGTAATAGAATAGTGTATTTGAAGGATAGGAATAATGATGTTTTTAGTGAATGAACATATGTTAAGGAAATCAAAAGATGTTAGTTAGTGTTATTTATCCTTGCGGTTAATTGTTAGATAGATTTTTAGATAGATATGCTACGAGAAAAAGGAAATGACTATGTTATTGTTAGATAGATTTTTTTATCTTAAATGATCTTATGATAATGATGTTATGGTGAAAGAAAGAAATTAGGAACACTTAAGTTTGCTTCTATGAAATAAACTTAAATCTAACAGACATTATGTTATATTTCTTATGGTGTCA
>MU225215.1:3989924-4035210 GCA_018584345.1 Thuja plicata | reverse complement strand
ATATATATATACATACATATATATATATACATATATATATATACATATATATATACATATATATATAATATATATATATATGTATATATATATATATTGCTTAAGTAGCGACATTAGGGAATCCAGTGAGGAGTTAGGATTAGGTGGTTAATTTTGCATTTGTGTTTAATAAGCACTTGAGTAATATGATAATGCATTTTGATTTTGCCTTCATATAATTAATTTGTAAAATACATATGATTAATTAAGTGTTATTATCATGTTAAATAAATTGTATTAATTTTATTTTTTAAAGAAATATTTGCACTATTAGTTTGGTTGGTTAGTGTAGTCCTCTCGGGTTCCTTAGCGGGCGAATTACAAATGACATGTTGAGGGATCCTCATATTGAGCATGAGGGTGATCCATACACACTATGAGTAATAATGGAATCATATACACACTAAATAAAAACATAGAATAATGTCTAAAAGCATATTACAACCACAAACTATGCATCCCTAGATATAGAGTGAAAACATCATCAAGATCTACACCTATCCGAGGTGAAAATGGGAAGGACATTACATATAATATTATTATTTTTATTATATATTTAGAGCTCTCACAAAATAAAAATGCTTATAAAGATAAATAAAAATTTTAGTTTTTTTTTAAAACCTAGGAGTTAATATTTTAGTTTTTAATTTGTAGCAAGGAGTTTTAGGTAGTGGTCTTGTGGAGGGGGCTTCCCATAATTTTTTTTGAATATTTATCTATTTTATAATTTCTAAAAAATATTATCATACTGACTTACAAGGTTGACTTGGCTTCAAGGACTCAACCACCATCTCCCCAAGAACGATAAGGAAAATTCAGTTGAGGTCGTCCATATGCAGTAATAATGGCCAAAAGCACTATGTTATTGTACAATATAAAATGGTGAGAATTGATACGATGTAGATCACTCACCAAATGATATTGTGCATTGTAATACAATCCTAGCCTTCAACCAATCTGAATAGCACAACCCAAAAATGATAAAGGGGTGCTAATGCAAGAACTAGGTTTGAGGGGGATTTGGGTATTTCTTATTAAATAGAGTGTGATCATGATATGTAAATATATGAAAAATACTTATGCTATGACAAAGGAAATGATTTCTAGCAAGATATGATATTAGATATGATGCATAAAAGTAAGTGCAAGATGAAAAGAGGAAAGAAAAAACTTACCTTGAAGCTAGGAGAAGAGGAATGAACTTCAGATTTAGT
This sequence comes from Thuja plicata, assembly GCA_018584345.1. Lineage (NCBI taxonomy): Eukaryota > Viridiplantae > Streptophyta > Pinopsida > Cupressales > Cupressaceae > Thuja > Thuja plicata. The sequence goes on along the minus strand of MU225215.1, from coordinate 4,033,957 downwards.
TTTGACTCTCCCAAATCTTTTAGATTCAGGTATGTTTTTGGATTTGGCACTCTAACACTTGTTACTTTCAACTGTGAAATTCATAGATTCCCAGGATTATGTAGACTCAATTCGGCCTTGTCCAATAAATTTGACCTTATTCTGAAGACCCAAAACTAGTGAAATATTTAGAGGACCTGACATTGGCTCTATAACTGTGAAATTATGGATCTAAAACTATGAAAACTTATTTCTAGACACAAGAAAGAAGGGAAAATAGTTGTGGAAAGGGACTTACCTTGGTCAAGCCCATGTATAGGAATTAACCTTTAAATAAAATTGAAGTTGCATAAGGAATTATGATCTAGATCTTAAACACAAATCACCTTATACCTCAAGGATACAATGCCTCTTTGGAGATGATCTGATGCAGGAGCATCTTGGGTCCTTGGCAATCCTGCTCAACCAAAAATATGTTTGATTTTGTTCTTTAGTTTGTTTGGAGGCTTCTTGATGAAGTACTCTTTTTCTCAGGCTCTGTTGCTCGATTATGCTTGTTCCAAGTTGGTCTTTGTTTCTTGGGTTTCTGTCGCTCGGGCATGCTTGTTTCTGAGTTCATTTCTCTGTCGCTCGGGTTTGTCTTCTATTGATTAGGTATTCTTGGCCTAATTCATGTTTCTATTGCTTGGGGTGTTCTTTTCCCGAGTCACTCAGTTTCTCGGTCATCCTTTGCCCGAGTTGTTTATTTTTGAGTTGGATCTGGTGGCCGAATTCTGCAATTAATTTTTGTGGATTAATTAATATGGGGTCTCTCTTTGGGATTTGTGTGGACCTAAATATAGGTATCACTTATATATTTGAGCACCAACCTCTCTGGTGGACTCTTGTATATATATTTTTCTTTGTTCTTAGTTTTAGGAGATAGTTCTACGCAGTTTTAGAAGTTAGAAAATTAAGTATTGAATTATCTGGAAGGTAGGTATGTGACCTCGCATGTATGAAGATAAATCTATAATCCATTGAATGTATATGGCCCAAACCGGGAAGGCCTTACATCCCGACATGTATTTGATGAACTATAACTGATTGAATGTTTGAAGATGTTAAGTTGATGATCACCAAGATGTGGAAAGTTAATGCAAGACATTAAATTAGTTAATGTATTGTATTGTCATTGATGTCAACTTGATATAATATGGTTGGTTATATACAAAGTGTCAAAAACTTCAAATAACCATAAATATTAAGGTTATGCTATCAGTAATGCACAAAAGATTAGTATTCACTAAGTGACTACAAACACCGACGGGGAGTGCACCCCAACGGACAGAGAAACCCATGAAGAAAGTCACAGTGATACCCAAGAAATAATTACTGATGAGAAGAATCACAAGCATTACCGATGAGCATAACTTCACAGTGATGCACGATGGATAGACAAACTTGACGGACAGACAACCCTAACGGACAGACCCGATGGAGATGCCTGAGGAGAACTAAAGTGTTGACCGAAGAAAATAAGAAGTTGAACACTGAAAAGACTTGAAGTTCAGAAATGAAAAAATACTTAGCTGGAAAGAGCTAAAGGAGTTAACTAGTTTTTAATATTATTTTCATCGACAAGTTAAAGCTAGAGATAAGAGAAATATTTAAAGTTGTTTGATTCCAATTGTCAAGGAGAAATCTATAGGATAAAACTAAAGGAAAGCTTTAAATCTAGATTGGCTAGAATTGCAGATCACGCCAAGAACAAGAAAGTTAAGAACTGAGAAATGGTGAAATCATGTCTATAAAGAGACAAGATAAAGCAGTGTGATTTAGGGGTGAATAGAGAAAGAAGATGTAGAAGAGAAACTGATGAAGGAAGAATTCAATCAGACCTAATCACTCAAGCTGAAGAATAGAGCTAATTCTATAGAAACCGAACAACAGAGAAGCATAGCATCACCCAGCAAAAAGAAGTGGAGAAAAGGTATTGAAAAGATACATTGATCAGAAAGGTATTATGAGCTTACAATAGATCTTAAAATCTAAAAAGTATAGTTGTATATGTGGACATATCATTTACTGTTTCAATTTAACCATTGGATCATAAAGTCTCTTAACCAAGAAGGACTTAACAATCCTTTATATATTGAGATACATCCTAAGGAGTATCAAAAGGTTTAGTCATAAAGATAGCATGAGATTCCAGATACCACGTGACAAACTACACTGAGTTTGGTCATAAAAGGTAGCATAGAGACGCCAGATATCAAGTGACAAACTATTCTATTTAAAACCTCTAACAAGGTCACACCTAGCAGTGTGTTTGTAACCTTTAACAGGGTTGGCTCTTCACCAAGATCACTTCTGAAGAGTGAAAATTTTGGGTTACCGGTCCCAAGTGGTTTTTCCCTTAACAGGGTTTCCACGTTAAAAATCCACGTGTCAATGTGTTAATGAGTCATTACTTTAGTGTTTTGCATTACACATAACTAATTTGGATTGATTGGTATACACTAAGTTATTTATTGTATTTCAGTAAATAAAAGACTACTAATCAGTAAATAGTAAGAATAAGGTTTAACAGTGAACTCCAAGCAGTAGTTATTTGTTGAGATTATTTCAAGGCATTCATCTTGTAGGACTGAAGATAACTAGAGGCTTATAATTATGGTAATAATATTTTGGGTTAATTTATTGGAATATTTTTGAGGCTACTGATTCACCCACCCCCCCTCTTAGTTATTCTAAAAATTTGTATCAGCTCTTGTGTGCTTAGAAGGTTTCAAGACCTAAGCAAAAGATCACGAGATGAGCAAACAAGATGTGCCCAAGTTGAACAAGGACAACTTTGCATCATGGAAAATTAGGATAAGACTCCACCTATCGGGTATTGGAAATGATGTTACTCAATACTTGGATACTGAATATGTGTTTCCTACAGGACCTCACACACTTGAGAAATTAAGAAAAAAGCATGAGCATAATTCTATGATGATAAAACTTGCTTCCTTACTCTCTGATGTTGAAATTGAAGATGTCAAAACTTGCACCTCTGCAAAGAAAATGTGGGATAATTCGAAGGTTGTACATGGAGGAGATGTTAATGTACTAAGAGCTAAGGAAGAGTTCCTAAGAGGTGAATTTGATGACCTAATAATGAGAGAAGGAGAAAATATCACTCATTACAGCTGCAAAATAAAAGAGGTAGTCAATGCTATCTGAGGAGTTGGAGGCATACTTGAAGAAGAGACAGTGGTAAGTAAAATCCTAAGAACCTTATTGTCTGTGTATGCTATTAAAGTATCTATTATACAAGAAATGAGAGCAGTAGAAAACATTAATTTTACTCTAGATAGTTTGGTTGGTAGATTGATTTCATTTGAGATGAATAACTTTGATAACAATGTCTTACCATCTATTGAGTCTACATTCAAATCTTCTTTGAAAATAAGTAAGTCAAGTCATAAACACACTATGAGAAATGATAGTGAAAGTGATAGTGATGACCAAGATCTTGATGATATTGAAGCAATAATGGCTAGAAGATTGCAGAGAAGAAAAGGTAGATACAAAGGTAAATTACCACTTGTATTGTTTAATTGTAAATAGACTAGACACTTTGCTACTAGATGTCCTAACAAAAGAAAAGATGGCAGAAGTAATGACAGATCATATGAAAGAAATTTGATAGAAGTGATAGAGAAGATTACCAAAGCAACCGATAATATGACAGAAGAGATACTCGAGACTACAAGGACAAAGGGAAGAAAGCTTGTTACCTGGCTGAGAACAAAGATGGAGATACTGATACTGAATCTGATGAATACATTGAGATGGTATTTGTAGCCATGAAGGATGATTCAGACAAAGAAGAAAGGTATGTAGAGACTACACTCATATCTAAGGTTAGGAAGAATGATGTATGGATTATAGATAGTGGCTGCACTCACCACATGACCGGTGATAAAAAAAAATTTGAAACTTTTGAGTACTATAATGGTGGATCAGTAAGAATGGGTAATGACACACCTTGTCCAGTTGAAGGTAAACGAACAATAATGTTGAATAACCAAATCAAATGTGAAAATGCATACTGGGTAAAAGGACTTAATTATAATATGTTGAGTGTTTCACAGCTGAATAACATAGGTCATCGAGTAGCATTTGAGAATGAAAAAGAAAAGATCTTTAATGAATCAGGAAGGTTGATCAGAACTGGTGAACAGACAAAAGGTAACCTATTCTATCTTCATGATATAAACACTACTTGTTTAATGGCTAGAAATGAAGACATATGGTTGTGGCATAAGAGATTATTTCATGTGAATTTTGACAACATGATTAAGATAAGCAATAAAAGGAAAGTAAGAGGCTTACTGAGCATGTCAAAGCCCGAGCATATCATGTGTAAGAATTTTCAAAAAGGTAAGATGACAAAGTCTAGTTTCAAGAGCAAAGCACATACATCTAATTCTATTCTAGAATTAGTCCATACTTATCTATGTGGACCCTTGAGAACAAAGAGTTACTATGGTGATAAATACTTCATCCTCTTTGTTGATGATTATTCTAGAATGATGAAACTTATGTTCTTAAAAGAAAAATTAGAAGCATTTAAGATGTTTAAATGGTAGAAAAACAAAGTGGTAAGGAATTGAAATTCTTAAGATCAGATAGAGGAGGAGAATTCATTTCTAATGAATTCACTAACTTATGCAATGAGCATGGAATCAAAAGATAGGTTTCTGCACCAAGAACACCATAGAAAAATGGGATTGTTGAAAGGAGAAACAGATCCATTATTGATTGTGCAAGAACACTGATGATAGAGAAAAGTATTACTCAAACATTCTGGAGGGAAGTTGTCAGTACTCTTTTCTACACATTGAACAGAGTACAATTGAATAAAGACACCAAGAAGACACCCTATGAGCTATGGTATGGATACACACCCAATTTAAGTTACTTCAGAATTTTTGGTAGTCAATGTTATATTTTGAAAGATGATAGAAATAGAAAGCTTGAATCTAAAAGTAATGAAGGAATCTTTCTAGGGTATTCCACCAAGAGCTAGCTTTATAAATGTCTTAACAAGTCCTCTAACAAAATCATTGAAAGTGCAAATATCAGAATAAATGAATATGCAGAGAAAAATGATGAGGAAAGTAGAAAAGAACTAGAAGACTACAACAATTTTGTTTACAATGTATCACTCTTGAGCAAAAAAACATTGCACCCGAGCATCAGGTTGCAAATACTGAAAATGAGGAAAATTCTCAAGATGATGTTCCAAGCGATGGAGATTAGAATGAAGGTCAAGATGATGATCAAAATGATGAACAAAGAACTAAACTGATACTTTCCAAATATGTCAGAAGACACCATCCATAGAACCATATCATAGGAGACAAGAAGGCTGGAATGAGAACAAGAAGTAAGTCACTGAATACTAGATGTTTAATTTGTGTTTTTGAGCCTAAATCTATTAATACTGCACTTGAAAATGAATAATGGCTTAGTGCTATGAATGAATAAATAAAATAGATTGAGAAGAACAATACATGGACATTAGTATCGAGACCAGATGACAAGAATGTCATCGGTACCAAATGAATATTCAGAAACAAGCTAAATGAGAATGGAGAATTCACAAGGAATAAAGCAAGATTAGTATGCAAGGGGTATGCACAAGAAGAAGGTATTGACTATGGTGAAACCTTTGTACCTATTGCTAGAATGGAAGGATAGAATGGAAGGAGTAATAATTTTACTTTCTTATGCTGGATTCAAAGGATTCAAGGTATACCAGATGGATGTCAAATCTGCATTCCTAAATGGAATACTAGAAGAAGAAGTATACATTGAACAACCAGAAGGGTTTGTTGATCCAGACAAGAGAAACATGGTATGTAGACTACACAAAGTGTTGTATGGATTGAAACAAGCACCTAGAGCCTGGTATGAAAGACTTCACTCCTATCTCATAAGCATTGAATTTGTAAGAACAAGTGAAAATATCAATATGTACTTAAAAGAAGATATTGATGATAATATTCAGATTGCTTAAATATTTGTTGATGATATCATATTTGGGGGTAATGATATATTATGTAAATCATTTTCTAATGAAATGAGAAAAGAGTTTGAGATGTCGATGTTTGGGGAGATCAAATTCTTTCTTGGTCTACAGATTCTTCAACAAGATGTAGGCATTTATATCACACAATCCAAATACATCAAGAAGTTATGAAGATATTCAAAATGGAAGATTCCAAGCTAGTTGGAACACCTATGGAAACCAGATGTAAGCTGATAGAAGAAGACAAATCAAATGAGGTAAATCAGACCTTGTATAGATCAGTGATTGGAAAAATAATGTATGTTGTTCATACTAGACCAGATATAGCACATGATGTTGGAATAGTTGCAAGATTCTCTATTAATCCCAAAGAATCACACATGACTGTTGTCAAGAGAATTTTGAGATATCTAAAGAACATCGAGGACTATGGCTTATGGTATAAAAGAGAAGGAAAATTTGAGCTTCAAGTCTATATAGATGTTGATTGGGCTGGAAACTTAGATGACCAAAAGAGAACAAATGGAGGAGCATTCTTCATGGGTGATAGACTTGTCACATGGATCAACAAGAAGCAATGATGCATATCACAATCTACTGCAGAAGTAGAATATGTGGCTACTATTGTAAACTTCTCTAACATTGCCTGGATCAAAAAATTACTGGAAGGTATGAATATGAAGATTCTTGAACCAGTGATTATCTATTGTGATAATACTAGTACAATTAACATTTCCAAGAATTCAGTCATGCATGCTAAGAATAAGCATATTGCAATCAAGTATCATTACTTAAGAGAACAAGTGCAAGAGAAATAGGTGATACTAGAATATGTTCAATCAAAGGAATAATTAGCTGATATATTTATAAATCCATTGCCTAAAGATACATTTGAGAATCTGAGAAAGAGACTAGGGGTCCAACCCTTGTTTATTGGTCAATAAGCTGACTAGAAGGTTGCATCAGCCTACACACAATAAGAAGATCATTCATGTTGATGCAAGAAAAGAGATGGAATGCAAAGATACATCAGTATACAACAAGGTACATATCTACACCAAACACCAGAGTCACTATATTGCTGATGGATAGGGAAATTCAAGGAGTATATTATAAAAAGGTGAAAGGATATAACTTTGGCATGATCAAAGTTTACTTTGGCATTGTTTTCAAAGAGAGAGATTATCATTATCCAAAGGGAGAGATTACATATGAAATATTCATCATGACTATCATAAGGGAGAGAAGAAACATGTAAGGGAGAGAAGTATCATAAGAGAGATGACTATATTGCTGTCAAAGGAAAAAGAGATGACCAAGGAGAGGAAAAGTCAAAGGGAGAGACAACATCAGAGAAAGAATCAGAAGTTGCTACATCTATCTAATGAAGGGAATAAAGATTGAAGAAAGAACTCTACAAGAAACAAATCTAAGCTATTTGATCTTACCGAGAGCCAGTCATTTGTATTGGTTATAGAATAATAAGATTGGTAGTTTGATGAACAACAACTAGTATATTTCATATTGTATTAGTAACAATATAGTATGATAATGAAGTGTGTTTCCATTAATTCCAAAGGGAGAGATTGATTAACTATAATTGATTGAATGTTTGAAGATGGTAAGTTGATGATCACCAAGTTGCATAAAGTTAATGCAAGACATTAAATTAGTTAATGTATTGTATTTTCATTGATGTCAAATTGATATAATTCAATTGGTTATGTACAAATTGTCAAAGACTTCAGAGAACCAGAAAGATTAAGGTTATACTATCAGTAATGCATAAAATATTAGTATTCACTAAGTGAGTGCAAACACTGATGGGCAGCGCACCCGGACGGACAGAGAAACCCGCGAAGAAAGTCACAGTGATACCCAAGAAAGGAACCTGGGTAAGCATTACTGAGGAGTATAATCACAAGAATTAATGACAAGAAGAACTTCATAGTGATGTCCGACAGACTAATAACCCCAATGGACAGACAACCCCGACAAATAGACCTGACGGAGATGCCCGAGGAGAACTGAAGTGTTGACCAAAGAAATTAAGAAGTTAAACACAAAAAAGAACTGAAGTTCAGAAATGACAAAAGACTTAGCTGGAAAGAGCTAAAGAAGGAGCTAACTAGTTTTTAATATTGTTTTCATCGACAAGTTAAAGCCAGAGATACAAGAAAGATTTAAAGTTGTTTTATTCCAATTTTTAAGGAGAAATCTACGGGATAAAACTAAAGTAAAGCTTTAAAGAAAGATTGGATAGAATTGCAAATCATGCCAACAACAAGAAAGTCAAGAACTAAGAAATGGTGAAATCATGTCTATAAAGAGACAAGCTAATTCGGTGTGAATTAGGGGTGAATAGAGAAAGAAGATGCTGAAGAGAAACTGATGAAGGAAGACTTAAATTAGAATTGATGAATCAAGCTAAAGAACAGAGTTGATTCTACAGACACTGAGCAACAGAGAAGCCCAACATCACTAAGAAGAAAGAAGTGGAGAAAAGGTATTGAAAAGATACATTGATCAAAAAGGTATTATGAGCTTACAATAGATCTGAAAATATGAAAAGTATAGTTGTATATGTGAACAGATCATTTACTGATTCAATTTAACCATTGGATCAGAAAGTTTCTTAACCAAGTAGGACTTAAAAATCCTTCATATATTGAGATACATCCTAAGGAGTATCAAAAGTTTTGGTCATGAAGATAGCATGAGATGCCAGATACTACGTGACAAACTACACTGGGTTTGGTCATAAAAGGTAGCATAGAGATGCCAGTTATCAAGTGACAAACTATTCTATTTAAATACTCTAACAAGGTCACACCTAACAGTGTGTTTGTAACCTTTAACAGGGTTGGCTCTTCACCGAGCTGACTTTAGAAGAGTGAAAATTTTGGGTTATCGGTCCCAAGTGGTTTTTCCCTTAACAGGGTTTCCACGTTAAAAATCCATGTGTCAATGTGTTTATGAGTCATTACTTTAGTGTTTTGCATTACACATAACTAATCTAGATTCATCAGTATACACTAAGTTATTTATTGCATTTCGGTAAATAAAGACTTCTAATCGGTAAACAATAAGAATAAAATTTAACAGTGAACTCCATGCAGTAGTTATTTATTGAGATTATTTCAAGGAATTCATCTTGTAGGACTGAAGATAACTAGAGGCTTATAATTATGGTAATAATATTTTGGGTTAATTAATTGGAATATTTTTTAGGCCACTGATTCACCCNTTCCCCCCCCCCCCCCCTCTCAGTTATTCTAACAATATTGAGTTTGATCAATTAATGAAAAGGATCTCTGTTGTTTCTTCTCTCACTGTGTTTTGGTTTCTGCATTGTCTTTGCAAGTTGGTTTGGTAGTTGGGAGAGTCTTTGGCCCCTCCTGCCATCCACACTTGTGTCAGGTAGTATCAGAGCATTGGTGAGATTGAAGTTCCTTCTTGTAAACCCTAACCCTAGTTGGTGATATTGTTGTGGGGTAGCAGATTGTGAACTGACCTACAATTGCAGATGGATTCAAGATGGTTCATGGGAGATGAAATATAGATCCAGGTCTAGTTGATATGCTTAGACAGATGGATGCAATATTGGAAGCTGTTTAAATAGCCCAGCATAGAGGAAAACATCTTGAGGATGTTAGTGATGATGAATTGGAAGAGGTTCAAGGTGAATCTGCACCTACACCTATGATGGATTAGGAAGAAGAAATATTCTTGCGAGCATTGACAAGTTTAAACTCCACACCTTAGTTTAATCCTCTTGAGTATAGTGGAAAATTGGATTCTGATGAATTGATTGACTGGATAAATGAGATTGAAAAGTATTTTGAATATGAGAATGTATCAGAGGATAAGAAGGTGAAGATTGCAATCAAAAAGTTGAAAGGTCATGCATCCTTACGGTGGGAACATCTTCAATTGGATCAAAAGAAGAAAGGTAAAGACAAAATCAAGGTATGGGAAAAGATGGTAAAAAAATTGAAAGGCATTTTTCTACCTTGTGATTATCAGATTAACCTGATTAGGAGAATGTAAATTTTGAAGCAGAAAGATAGATCAGTAAAATACTACACTAAGGAATTCTATAGATTGGACATTATATCTGGACATGTTGAAGATGAAGTGGAAAGAGTAGCAAGATATTTGAATGGCTTGAGAAGTTCCATACAAGATGAGATCAGTTTGGTCAAGATGGAAAGCATTGAGGAAGTATATCAATTTGCCCTAAAAGTTGAGGAAAAGTTGAACATAAGATATGAAGAAAGACAAAGTTGTAGAGGTGGTAGATTCCCTAGAGGAAGAGGTAGATCTCATGGTGAGAACAATAGATTTGAACTAGACAAGCCAATTTTAGACACATCTCAAGACAAGGGAAAGACCGAATGGAAAGGTGGAAGTTCATACCGAGGAAGAGGAAATTACTCCTGAGGTGGTTATAGCAGAAAAGGGTTCCAAGTAACTTGTTATAATTGTGGAGAGGAAGGACATCAATCCTTTGAGTGTACGTATGCAAGCAAGAATATTGGTAGTAGAAGAAATGCTTTGGTGCAAGAGGAGTCACCAAATGAAGCTGAGAAGGAAGGAAATCTCATGATCTAAAGGATACTATGGAGTGAGAAGGATAAGAAAGATCCTGTCAGGAAAATTTTGTTCAAGACTAGATGTCAAGTTGCAGACAAAGTTTGGAAGGTAATTTTTGATAGTGGAAGCTTCGAGAATATAGCATCTGAGGAAATGGTCACAAAGTTGCAGTTGGAGAGGATGAAGCATCTGAAGCCCTATACAATCTCATACATCAAGGATGAACACACATTAATGGTGAGTGAATAATGTCTTGTGAATCTAAAAATTGGAAAATATTATGATAAGGTGTTGTGTGATATTATGCCAATGGATTGTTGTCATATTTTATTGGGTAGACCTTGGAAATATGATAGACATGCTATACATGATGGAAGATTGAATATATATTCTATTTGGGTTGATGGTAAGAAGAAAGTTTTGTTACCTTTGGTTGAAGAATCTGTTGGTGAGATATGTACATTTGTGAAATTTTGTTTGATGGAAGGTAGATAGTTTGTTAAGGGCTTGAAAAGAAATGATATATGTTATGCTTTGATTCCTAACAAACCGAGTAAAAATATAGAACATGACACTCTTGCAGAAGTTGAGAAGTTACTCACTGAGTACAAGCAGATCATTTCAGATAATGTACCTGATGGTTTACCACCAATGAGAGATATCAGTCATTGCATGGATCTTATTCCTGGAGCTAGTTTACCAAACAAAGCACCACATAGGTTAACATCGACCAAGAATGAAGAGATTAACCGACAAGTTCATGAATTGTTGAACAAAGGTTTGATCTGAGAAAGTTTGAGTCCATGTGCAGTACTAGCTATGTTGGCACCTAAGAAGAATGAAGAATGGAGAATGTGTATTGATTCAAGAGCAATCAATAAGATCACAGTGAAGTATAGGTTTACTATACCAAGAATGGATGACATAATGGATTGTTTGAGTGGAGAAAGATATTTTACCAAAGTTGATTTGAAGAGTGAATATCATCAGATCATAATCAAAGAAGCTGATGAATGGAAGACTGCTTTCAAGACAAAGGAAGGTTTGTATGAGTAGTTGGTTATGCCTTTTGATTTAACTAATGCATCAAGTACATTTATGAGGTTAATGAATGAAGTTTTGAATAAATTCTTGAATAAATGTGTGATTGTATACTTGGATGATATTCTAATATTTAGTAAGACTAGAGAAGAGAATTTGATGCATATAAGACAAGTGTTGCAGAGATTGAAAGAGGAAAAGTTGATGATAAATATGAAAAAGTGTTCCTTCATGAAAGAAGAACTTGTGTATTTGGGTTTTTTAATTTCAGATGATGGTATGAAGATGGATCCTAAGAAGGTTGAAGCTATAATTAGTTGGCCTACACCTAAGAATGTCAGTGAGGTAAGATGATTTCATGGATTAGCAAGTTTTTACAGGAATTTTATCAGAAATTTTAGTTCTATTTGTAATGCTATGACTGAGACAATGAGAAGAGACAAAAGAGAATTTAAATGGACACATGGGGCTGATAAGAGTTTTGAGGCTTTTAAATTGAAGGTTGTTGATTACCTATGTTAGCGTTACCTGATTTCAATAAGGTATTTCAAGGTGAATGTGATGTAAGTGGAAGTACAATTGGAGTTGTGTTGACTCAAGAAGGTAAACCTGTTTCTTTCTTTAGTGAAAAGTTGAATGATGCTAAAAGGAAATATTATGTATATGATCAAGAGTTCTATGCTATTGTTCAATCTATGAATAAATTGAGACATTATTTGATGCCAAATGAATTTGTGTTGTATACTGATCATAAGGCTTTACAGTATTTGGGTAGTCAGAATAAGTTGAATCAGAGACATATGAAATGGGTAGAGTATTTTCAAAGTTTCACATTTGTTATTAAACATAAGAGTGGAGTTTCTAACCAAGTTTCCGATGCATTGAGTAGAAGAAGATCTTTGTTGACTAAAATGAGAATTGAAGTTCTTGGTTTTGATGACATGAAGAGTTTGTATGAAAGTGATCCTGATTTTTCTGAGCAGTGGAGAGTGTGCAGAGCACCTAATTCAAATCATTCAAGTAAGTATGAAGACTATTTCATTCAGGAAGATATGTTGTTTAAAGGTATTCATTTGTGCATACCAAGAGGTTCATTGAGAACTAATTTGATTAAGGAGAAACATAGTAGTGGTTTGGCTGGACATTTTGGTATTGATAAAACATTGAGTCTGCTTAAGAAAAGGTATTTTTGGTCTCATTTATATAGGGATGTTCAGAAATTTGTGAAAAGTTGTGGAGTTTGTCAAGTTCCAAAAGGAGTGAGCCAGAATATTGGTTTGTATACACCAATTAGTGTTCCTGAGAAACCTTGGAGTGATATCAGCATGGATTTTGTTCTTGGCTTACCTAGGACAGCAAGAGGTAATGATTCCATATTTTTTGTTGTGGATAGATTTTCTAAGATGATACATTTCATACCATGTAAGAAAATATCAGATGCAGTACATATAGAAGATTTTTTCTTTAAGGAGATTGTCAGATTGCATGGATTACCAAGGAGTATCAAATCTCACCGAGATAGTAAATTTGTAAGCTATTTTTGGAGAACACTCTGGAATAAGTTGGATACCAAGTTGAAGTATAGTTCTACATTTCATCCACAGATTCATGGACAAAAAGAGGTTGTAAACCAAAGTTTGGGTTACTTGTTGAGATGCCTAGTTGGAGACACACCAAGTAATTGGGATTTAATGTTGGCAAAAGTAGAGTTTGCATACAATAGTTTAGTAAATAGAAGTACTGGAAAGACGCCTTTTGAGATTGTTCATTGCACATAACTAAGAGGTATATCAGACTTGAGAGATATTGTTGGAGAAGAGAAAAGAAGTGTTGAAGCAGAAGAATTTGCTGAGTTCATGAAGAAATTGCATGAAGATGTAAAACAAAAGCTGGAGAAAAGTAATCAGAAATACAAGGCTAGTGCAGATAGATCAAGAAGACATGAAACATTTGAAGTTGGTGATGCAGTAATGGTTCATTTAAAGAAAGGAATATTTCCTATTGTAACATATGGTAAATTGAAGATGAAGAAATTTGGTCCTTGCATAATACTGAGAAGATTTGATAATGGAAATGCTTATAAAGTGGAATTACCTGATGACATAGATATATCACCTATATTCAATATTTCAGACTTGTATGAATATCATGAACCTGATGAAGAAGTGACAATACCAAGTGATTATCCTAAGAAGTAGATAGAGGAAGTTGAACATATTTTGAAACAAAGAGTTGGCAGAAGTACAAGAGGAAATGAATACATGGAGTATCTAGTAAAGTGGAAGAACGGAATGATTAAGGACTGATCTTGGATTTCTCAATCTAAGTTGGATTCATTTCAAGTTGGACCTGATACATGATTTAGGAAATCATTTCTTATAATCCCAGGTGTCTGATGTAGGAGCATCTTGGATCCTTGGCAATCCTTCTTAACCAAAAATATGTTTACTTTTGTTCTTTAGTTTGTTTGGAGGCTGCTCGGTGAAGTACTTTGTTGCTCAGGCTTTGTTTCTTGGTTATGCTTGTTCCAAGTGTTAGAATAGGAAAAACCCTATTCTCCCAAGAACACCTGCATGCATAACCTATTACATGGAAGAAATGAAGAACAGAAGAGAAGAGAAAACTATGGAGGCTAAAAATCCAGAGGAGACATCATATGCACAAGAAAACAATATGTTTCAAGATTACAATGAGATGTGAAAAAAAATCCTTATGAAAAACAAAGAGGTGAATCTTTATAAAAGGAATCACAAAACCCTAAATGGAAAAACCTAAGGTTAGCTTAAGAAACTAGAGTGAATAGGTGAGTTAGTAATTAGATCATAATGATTTAATTAATAACCCAAGAGACTATTACTCTAACACCCCCCTCTAAGATAAGCTTAGAGAGAAGCAAAAACCTAGGAGACTACTGCAGAAAGCAGGAAAAAAGGGTCCCGACAACAAGGCCTGATCAGGTACCCAAGTACAAGAAATATACTAGATGAAGGAAACTAAGCCTCCAATCTAGGGAAAGTCCCAAAGAAAGGAACAAGAAAGAGCAAGAAGAATCTCTGAAGCATGAAGCTGTAAACACTGTCAGAAGTAACTGTTGGAACCCCCACTAAAAAAGTGCATGACCAGGTAGAGAAGAGAAAGTCTGAAGAGTTGATCAATCAAACTTGGGAAGCAATAGAACCAACAGGAGAACCCCCCATAATGCTTAACAGGGAGAGGTGACAAGAACACTGAAATGCAATGCCAGAAACATCTACAGAAAGAAGAATCAGGAATACCAACAGTGCAGCAGAAGTACAAACACAGGATAAAGGGCAGTGTCACCGACACACAGCATGGGCTAATGTCATGGAAGGTATGCTCACTTGACAAAGGTGGATGAGCACAAAATGGAAAAACATCATAACCCCCCATGGCACTATAACTGAGTGTGAGTACAAAAAATACACAAGGTGCTCAAAATTTCAGATATGCAGAAGCAGGAACTTTATCTCAATGTGTTTACAGAAAAGAAAATGCTACAGAAGAGAAGCATACAATGCTAAGAAGTTAGAAAGAAGAGTGAGCTAGAAGATCAGAAGAAGAGATCCCAAGACCTGTAGAACCCAAGTAATCTGCCAGAGTGTGAAAGATAAAATCTCAGAGGAGAGAGAACCTAGAAAAAAATCTGGAAAAAATACCCTTGCAACTAAAAATTTCACTGAACCAGCTTTCCGATGATATCTGGTTTGCCAAAAATGGAGTCTGGATGAGCCAGATATGGCTCCCGGAAGGTAGAAAATAGATATCAGACCTTGACAACAAAAAAAATCAAAATAGCAGAGTCAAAAAATCAACCACAATAATCAAAAAGAGCTCGAAAAGAGCTTTTTGATGATATAGAAAAGTCCAAAAAAGGCCTCTGTATGCCAGGGGTTAGAAAGGCTCAAAAAATCAAATTTTAAGCCCCTGGGGCTAAAAAATCCCAAACCCCTGGGCGCATGGTGCACGCAGGGGGCTATGTCGAAGCCCACGATCATCCATATGACCGTCACTAGCAAAAAAGGGGCTAAAAAACCTGCGGGGTTTAAAAGGCCGCCGGGCGGCGGAGCGACGGAGCAGGGAGGCATCACCAGCGGAGGTGCGCAGGGTGGAGCGGAGGCTGGGGAAGCTGGCGGTGATGGTGCACAGGGAAGCGGGGGCAGCAAAGGGCGACGCGGGCCAGGTGGCGAGGGTCGTAGAGTGCGGCGTGAGCCGGGTGCTGGCAGGCGGCGGTGGAGCGCCGGTGGCGCTCCGACGGCGCCAAATGAAAATGCAAAGGGTGCATTTTCAAACGCTTGAAAAACCTTAGAAAAAAAAATTTTAATTTTTTTCCTCAGTTTCTGTGCCCGTACGGCACTGGAAACCAAATTTTTTTTGCCTCGAAGGTAAGATGTCTAAAATGGACAAATTTTATATAGATTATGGAGTTTTTGGGCACTCTGAGCGCAACGATAATGTACGTTTGAGCCTAAAATGACCAGAAATAAAAGTCCCCCCTAAATCCACACAAAAAACTTCTGAAAAGCTTGGAAAACCCCCAGCTTCTGAAACACTTTGACAAAACACGAACAGTGAGCAGCAAGATGGCTCTAATACCATGTTAGAATAGGAAAAACTCTATTCTCCCAAGAACACCTACATGCATAACCTGTTACATGGAAGAAATGAAAAACAGAACAGAAGAGAAAACTATGGAGGCCAAAAAGCTAGAAGAGACATCATATGCACAAGAAAATAATATATTAACAATATGTTTCAAGATTACAATGAGATGTCAAAAAAACTCCTTATGAAAAACAAAGAGGCAAATCCTTATAAAAGGAATCACGAAACCCTAAAAGGGAAAATCTAAGGTTATCTTAAGCAACTAGAGTGAATAGGTGAGTTAGTAATTAGATCATAATGATTTAATTAATAACCCAAGAGACTATTACTCTAACACCGAGTTGGTCTATATTGCTCAGGTTTCTTTCGCTCGGGTGTGTTTGTTTCTGATTTCATTTCTTTGTCGCACGGGTTTTTTTCTATTGCTTGGGTATGCTTGGCCCGAGTCAAGTTTTGTTGCTCGGGGTGTTCTTTTCCCAACTCACTCTGTTGCTCGGTCATCCTTTGTCTGAGTTGTTTATTTTGGAATTGGATCTGGTGGCCAACTTTTGCATTTAATTTCCATGGATTAATTAATATGGGGTCTCTCTTTGGGATCTTTGTGGACCTAATTATGGGTCTCACTTATGGATTTGAGCACTGACCTCTCTGGTGGACTCTTGTATATATTTTTTTCTTTGTTCTTAGTTTTAGGAGACAGTTCTAGGCAGTTTTAGAAGTTAGAAAATTAAGTATTGAATTATCTAGAAGGAAGGTTTGTGACCTCGCATGTATGAATATCAATCTGTAATTCATTGAATGTATATGGCCCATACCAGGAAGGCCTTACAACTCAACATGTATTGAGTTTGATCAATTAATGAAAAGGATCTTTATTGTTTCTTCTCTCACCGTGTTGTTTCTTCATTGTATTTGCAAGTTGGTTTAGTAGTTGGGAGAGCCTTTGGCCCCTCTTGTCATCCACCCTTGTGTCGTGATCACAAGTGTTGATGCAATAGCTTGGAATCCAAAAAAACCCAATAAGAAATCATGAAACCAAACCCTTCAATGATGAAAGTTGTAGTTTACCATAATGTTGGATTGAAGAAGAAAGAGAAGAAGAAGAAGACTTGAAATGCTTGATGGATTCCTTACACTTGAATCTCTTGAATGCATAAGAGATTACTTGCATGAATATGTATCTTGATAATGAATGTTAGGTATGTAATGGATGTCACAATAATGAATGTCTTATGGATGTAAAAATAAGGGACAAAGGTCTCCTTTTATACACGTTTTAGGGCCCAAATTTTGCAAGGTTGACCCTGATTATACACCTAGGAGAAACAAACCTAAATTGATCCCAGAGCCTATTAAATTGAAAAGACCTAGGACAAGGCCAACCTAGGTGGGCCTATTCTAGGACAAGGATAAATTATGTCAGCCTTGTCTAGGAAAACATTTTCAAAGTTTTCTAGAGACCTAGGGTTGTGTGCCAAGAAAGGGATTTCAAAGCCTCAATCCACCAAGAAATTAGGGCAAATCTTAAAATGTAAAAGGCATGTAAAAGGACTTATATGGAAGATGAATTATGTGAATGGATGGAAAATAGGAAATAATGCATAAAATTTAGATCCATCCTTGATTTTTGAAAAAATAATATTGATTTGATGGACATACAAGGGATAGAAAGACGTGATAGGGAACCCATACATACTAAAATAGGGCTAAAAATGAGCACCTAATAAGGGTTATTAATTTATAGGATGGTACATTTATTCACCACTTTAGCAGGAGTATGATTCTACCTCATGCTAATGGTAAACTAGTAGAAATAGAGAAAGATAAATATCATGGGCAAACTACAGGGATATACGACATCGCTAAGTTTAAGGACCTGAGCCCCCAAAACAAGGATCTTAACTCATACATCCATATTCAAGTATACAAAAAAAAAAAAAAAAAATTCCTAGAGCTTAATAGGATTCCAAGTCAACTAGTTGAAGAGACCTTGCTAGATAAAATGTGTCAACTATTGGAGATTTGCCTTTGAGCCAGTAGTTAACTGTATGTTTGTCATTAATGACAACATATAGTATACAACACTGTCCTATATGTAATTATCAGTATGTCTATGTTGGAGCCTTGTGTTTTCATTTTTATGCTTTAGACATGTCCATTATTCTATGTTCATAGACGCAGATTCAGTTGTGCAGTTGAAGCTTAGTTATGATCATCTGTTTTCCAGTTACAGTTTTAGGAGATTGTTTATTAAGGGTCGACATCATTTTTATTGAATCTTCAATTGCACATATCTTTGGGATATGTGTGTTTGTATTCATGTTGTTTGATGATTTTAGATTCTTTGGTTAAGAGCGCTTATCATGTTTCATCTAGATAGTGAAGTTTGAGTTAATTTTGTGAAGCTGAGTGTGTGAAGTGACACGTCTACTCATCTTGAGTTACGTGGTTCTAATTGTGTTGTGTGATTGGTTTGGCTGACTTGGAAGTTGTTAAAGAGTTTCTAAAATTTGCCTTGATATTATCTTTGGAGGAAGATACTTATATTAGATCATTTGTGATCGACAAGTGTGTAGAATGGGGTTTAGAAAAATACAGAGCATAGTAGAATGTTTGATGTGTTGATTCAGTAAAGCTACATCATTCATCAGTTGAAGATCTATGTGAAGAAGCAGAGAGAGTATACAATTCACTGGAACTAATCAAGACAACAGGTCTAATTCATAGTTCATTATCAGGTATAGTGTATATCTATTATGCAGAAGGTTGTAGCCTTCACCATTTGAGCAATGTGCTCTCGGACAGTGTGTCCTCACCCCTAACAGGGTTATTTGTAAAATACTCCTAATAGGGTCCAACCTTTGACCAGGTCACTGTACTAATTGCATTGTAAAGATCAACTCCTAACAGTGCTTTAAGAGCTTCTAACAAGGATCATTATACACTAGTGTAGTTATTTGTGGGTGCCGATTCCCACCGGGGTTTTTACCTATTTTGGGTTTCCATGTGACCAAAATTATGGTGTTATAATCTATTTTATTTATTATGTTTATGATTAAATTTATTCTATACTTAACTGGTTAAAGAATTGAATCTTGTAGATAACTTATTCACCCCCCCCCCCACCTCAGTTATCTCTTGGGACTATTCCTAACAATTGGTATCAGAGCCAAGTGCCTTGGAAAGAAAGTTTAACAACTTGAGGTTGATTAGATGGCATACTTTAGAAAAGAGATTCCTAATTTGATGGAGAGAATTATCTTGACTGGATGAACAAAATGATAACACATTTACAGTGCATTGGTTTTGAGATCTATGAAGCAGCTACTCAAAATATTGATGTTACCACTTTGAAAGACCTTGCAGAATAATATTCTACACTCAAACAAAAGGAAGTATTCACACAAAATGCAATTTCCAAAGAAGCCCTTAAAGTTCATTGTCTGACAGTGAGTTCTCTGAGATTAAGAAAGAAGATAAAGCCTATACAATATGGAAGTATCTAGAAGACATGTTTGAAGGAGATATCAACACAAAGAATGTGCGTATAAAAACATGGAAGAAGAGATATAACACTTTAGAGATGCTACCTAGAGAAAATGTTAGAGCATACAATCAGAAGATTAATGAAGCAGTTGCAAGAATCAAAAAAAATGGTGGAGAAATTACAAAGGAAGATATAATGGATAAACTGATGACTACACTAATAGTAGATTATGAGAGCATGATAAATATCTTGGATGAGACTATGCAATTTTCAAAAGACTTCAAGAGAGAGACCTTGATCAGCAAAATTTCAGCATTTGAGATATCAAAGTTGAAGATAGAACCTAAAATTGAAATAGCCTTCAAAGCCTCAGTCGATGGTAAGAAATCTATGAACACATCTGGTAATTTTGATAACGAAGATGAGGATAAAGAACTAGAAGAAATAATTGCTATGATTTCTAAGAAGGAAAGAAAAGGAAAAGGAAAATATGAAGGACAGTTACCATTCAAATGTTTTTCATGCAACAAAGTTAGTCATTTTGCATCCAAATGCCCTATAAGAGTCAAGAAGTTCAAAATGAATTACAAGCCTAAATATACAAAGGAATGCTACTATGTTGAAGATGGAGTGACAGATGAATATTCAGGTGAAGATGAAATTGGATTCATTGCAATTAAAGATATTGGAAATATTGAAAAAATGCTTGATGAAATGGACATTGAAGATGAAAAGAAAGCACAAGAGTTTTTCCCAAGCAGACATCAGAATAGACTGGATCATTAATAGCGGGTGTTCACATCACATGATAGGAGACAAAGATAGATTTGTAAATCTAGATAAGTATAAAGGTGGTATGGTTAGATTTGGAGACAACACTCCTAAGCCTATCATTGGTAGAGGATCTATCACTTTAGATGGAAAGAACAAAATAGATGATGTTATGTATGCTGATGATTTACATCATAACCTACTGAGTATTGGACAGTTACTTGACAAAGGATATCAGTTGGAATTCAAAAACAATAAGTGCATCATTAACAAGAAAGAAGGAGTTATGATTGCATCAGGTTCAAAGACTAAAGGTAATGTTTTTTAGCTCAATTCCGAAGTAAGTTGTTTTATTGCAAAAATAGATGACAGTTGGTTATGGCACAAGAGACTATGTCACATCAATGTTGATAATATAGTAAAGATAAGCAATGTAAAGGCAGTAAGAGACCTTCCTAGTATTGCAAGACCAGTTGATACTATGTGTAGGGAATGTGTGATGGGAAAACATGTAAGGAACTCATTCAGAAGTAAACAGAACTTAGCAGAGAAAAATTTGGATCTAGTGCATATAGACTTATGTGGAACTACACAAACAAGATCATACTATGGTGAAAGGTATTTTATTTTTTTTGTTGATGATTTTTCCATAATGATGTGGGTTGCGTTCTTGAAAGATAAATCTGAAGCTTTTGAGAAGTTCAAAATATTCAAAGCTAAAGTTGAAAATGAGTCTGGATTAAAGATAAAGTGTCTGAGATCAGATAGAGGAGGATAATTCACCTCTGACAAATTTTATGAGTATTGCGAAGAACATGGGATCAAAAGACAGCTAAGTGCACCTAGAACTCCTCACTAGAATGGAATTGCAGAAAGGAGAAACATGATCATACTTGACACAGTGCACACTATCATGATTGAAGGAAAAGTTGCACACCTATTGGAGAGAAGCAGTCAATATTGCAGTCTACACTATCAACATAATTCAATTAAGGCTAGGCACAAACAAGACACCTTATTAACTTTGGTTTGGAAATGTACCTACAGTAAAATACTTCAGAATATTTGGAAGCAAGTGCTACAGCAAGAAAGATGATGGTGTTGGTAAGTTTGATGCTAGAAGCGATGAAGGTATTTTTCTTGGTTACTCTACCAAAAGAAAATCCTATAGATGTTTTAACTTGAGATTGAAGAAAATCATTGAATGTACACATGTGAAGATTGATGAGAAGTTTTTGATTCAAGAGAGATACTATGACTATGCACCTATGATTGAAGATGAACCAAGACTACCAACAAACATACAGTCATTGAAGAAATGTCTGATTGTATATATGTTTCATGCAATGAACCTGAACCAAGTAAAGAGGAATCACAGATAACATATGAGAAAATCACACCTAAATCTCCAAAATTCACATCTAGATACCATTCAAAAGAAGATATCATTGGAGATCAAAGCAGTAAATTTTTGACAAGATCTAAAGAAAAAGCCTTAACAGTTGATGATGAGGTATGCTTACTTTCACAGATTGAACCTTTAAGTGTTGAAGATGCATATAGTGATTCAGATTGGTAGAATGCAATGAAAGAAGAGTTAGATTAGATAATTAAGAATGACACATGGGAATTGGTCCCTAGACCTTGTGACAAAAATGTGATTGGAACAAAGTGGATATTAATGAAAAAAATGAATGAAGATGGTACAATGGTAAGAAACAAAGCAAGACTGGTATGTAAAGGATATGCGCAGAGAGAAGGTATTGATTAATCTGATACATTTTCCCCTGTGAGCAGACCAGAAGCTATAAAATTATTATTAGCCTATGCAACATTCAAGAATTTTAAAATCTATCAAATGGATGTTAATTCATCCTTCTTGAACGGTGACTTGAAGGAAGAAGTATACATAGAACATCATGAAGGATTTAGTTTATCAGACAAACTTGACATGGTATGCAAACTAAAGAAATCCCTCTATGGACTTAAGCAGGCCCCTAGAACTTGGTATGAAAGATTAGATGGTTACTTGACAAAGATTGGACTCAAGAAAGGAGAAGCAGATTGTCACTTATTCATAAGAGAGACACCTGAAGGATTATTACTTGTTGCTATTTTTTTTTATGACATTATTTTTGGTGGTAATGACAAGCTTAGTGCAGATTTTGCTAAAGAGATGCAGAGCGAGCTTGAAATAAGCATGATTGGGCCTATCAAATACTTTTTGGGATTAAATGTAATACAGACAGACATAGGTATATTCATTAATCAGTCTAAGTATGTGAAGGAAATATTGAATAAATTCAAGATGGAAGATTGCAAGCCAGTAAGCACCCCCATGATAACAGGAAGCAAGCTTTCTAAAGATGATGATTTTTTAGCAGTTGACATGACACTATACAAGTCTATGATTGGAAAACTCATATATCTTACTCAATCTAGACCAGATATTTCTAATCCAGTCGGCATTGTTGGAATATTTATAGCCAAACCTAAACAGAATCACTTAATGGAAATAAAAAGAATATTAAGGTACTTAAAAGGGACTATAAACTATGGTTTATGGTATCCTAACTTAGAGAATGTAGAAATTCATGTGTATACAGATGTTGATTGGGCAGGTTGTGTTGATGACAGAAAGAGTACCTCAGGAGGAGAAGTATTTCTTGGAAATAGGTTAGTTACTTGGACAAGCAAGAAGCAGAACTATATTTCTCAGTCCACAGTAGAAGCAGAATATGTAGCAGCAACATTAAATTATTCTACAATTGTTTGGATCAAGCAGATGATAAAAGAATTTGGAATTTAGATTGATTATCCTATTGTTATTCATTGTGAAAACACTAGCACTATCAATATGTCAAAAAACCTTGTAATGTATGCAAAGACAAAACACATTGAAATAAAACATCATTTTATAAGAGAAAAAGTTGCAGAGAAAGAAGTGAAGTTGGATTATGTAAGCACTAAAGAATAGTTAGCAGACATATTTTCAAATACTTTATCAAAACATACTTTTGAGTATCTCAGGGAGAAGCTGGGAGTAATTCCCTTTCCTGAGTCTGATTAGAACTTACAGCAAGTGCATCAGTCCTTGGTGACTTATGAATGGTTAACTACTCTACTTCTGGAGTAGTACCTATGCTTAAATGTTTTTGATACCCTTTGTCATTGATGTCAAAGGGGGAGTATATAGTCTGGGGGAGTACACAGACATGAAAAGTAGCAATAAGGAGATGCAGCAGTTAGGGGTAGTCATGTTGAGGATATTGAGAAGATTGTTGAGGATGTTGAGAATATTGTTGAGGATATTGAGAAGATGGTAAAAAGAGAGATTAATTTTGGATTGGTGGTGTTTTTCATGTTATATGTTGCCATCAATGTCAAACAGGGAGATTGTTGGAGATTTACCTTTGAGCTAGTAGTTAACTGTATGTTTGTCATTAATGACAACATATAGTATACAACAGTGTCCTGTATGTAATTATCAGTATGGCTATGTTGGAGCCTTGCATTTTTATTATTATCCTTTAGACATGTCCATTATGCTATGTTCATAGATGCAGATTTAGTTGTGCAGTTGAAGCTTAGTTATGATGATCTGTTTGCCAGTTACAGTTTCAAGAGATTGTTTATTAAGGGTTGACATTAGTTTTATTAATTCTTCAGTTGCACCTATCTTTGGGATATGTGTGTTTGGATTCATGTTGTTTGTTGAGTTCATATTGTTTGGTTAAGAGTGCTTATCGTGTTTCATCTGGATAGTGAAGTTTGAGTTAATTTGGTGAATCTGACTATGTGAAGTGATGCGTCTACTCATCTTGAGTTGTGCGGTTCTAATTGCGTTGCGTGATTGGTTTGGCTGACTTGGAAATTGTTATAGAGTTTCTAAAATTTGACTTGAAATTATCTTTGGAGGAAGATACTTATAGTAGATAATTTGTGATCAACAAGTGTGTAGAATGGGGTATAGTAGAATACAGAGCAGAACATAATGTTTGATATGTTGAGTCAGCAAAGCTACATCATTCATCAGTTGAAGATCTATGTGAAGAAGAAGAGAGAGTATACAATTCACTGGAACTAATCAAGATAGCAGGTCTAATTCATATTTCATTATCAGATATAGTGTATATCTGTTGTGCAGAAGGTTGCAGCCTTCACCATTTGAGCATTGTGCTCTTGGATAGTGTGTCCTCACCCCTAACAGGGTTATTTGTAAAAGACTCCTAACAGGGCCAGACCTTTGACTAGGTCACTGTACTTATTACATAGCAAAGGTCAACCCATAATAGGGTTGTAAGATCTTCTAATAGGGATCATTATACACTAGTGTAGTTCTTTTTGGGTGCTAATTCCCACCGGGGTTTTTACCTATTTTGGGTTTCCCCGTGACCAAAATTATGGTGTTATAATCTGTATTATTTATTGTGTTTATAATTAAATTTATTCTATACTAAATTGGTTAAAGAATTGAATCTTTTAGATAACTTATTCATCCCCCCCCCCCCCTCTCAGTTATATCTTGGGACTATTCCTAACATCAACCACTAATATCATACTTAGAAATCTATTGCAAGATCACAAGTGGTCACCCAAAAAGAACAAGAGCATATGTCAAGGATAAGATAAGACTCCATGATCCAATTCAATAGAAAAGTGCGTTATTCTATGTAACCATGGAGTATAGATCAAGACAATCATGGATGACATATTCTAGGAAAATATGTTTCACTACATGATCTATGAGAGATAAATGAAAGAGAGAGAGAGAGATAGAGAGAGAGGGAGAGAGAGAGAGAGAGAGAGAGAGAGAGAGAGAGAGAAGGGGGAAATAGTCTAGAAAATTAGGCAATGACAGTTCCACCCTTCAAAGAGAGGAGGAGGCAATCAGTCAAAGGACCAAATATATGCGGTCAATCAAAGGACCAAATGTTTGGGGTTAGTCAAAGGACCCAATATGTGCGGCCAGTCTAAGGATCAAATGTGTGCGGTTAGTCAAAGGACCAAATATGTGCGGTCAGTCTAAGGACCAAGAGTACTCATGAAAAAGATATATATGCAATAAGGAACAAGATATATGCAATAAGGAGGATATGTATGCCCCCCTTAAGATGGAATAATAAGTACTATTTTTTCATCTTAAGGAATTATGAACAATGATAAAGTAGTTTCAGCATTAAGACAATATCCACAAGAAACACCCAACCCAAACCAAATAGGTCACGACTCCTGTGAGGTCATGGAAGGGATGAATGCAAAGAGATACCATGTAAGAAGTGTAAAAGGGATCCTTGTGAAGGATGACACATTGTTTAGTCTCCAAGATAAGGGACTTGTTTACCATGGAAACCCAATAGTGAATAGTAAAAAAGGTTATGATCAAGGATGCATATCCTTAATGCAAAACAATATTTATATGTAATATTGGGTGTCACATGATATACAAATATTGTTTAACCAAGAGAAAAAGTGGATCCTTAAAGAGGATGAGAGAGATTGATATGATACCCTTTCCCCCCAAGTGTGGAGACAAGGATAAAGAGGACTTATTATGCTACTCACAAAGTATGAACACAACATGCATGACAATGTGCCCCAAAGGAATAGGCTAACAATGTTACATAATGTATAGTAACATAATAGGAACTTACACATTATTTAAATAAATCGGGATTGAAAAATACCTCATCATGATAGGATATGTGAATAATTTCATTATCAATGAGTTGTCAAATTTTGTAATGTAAGGCTTGAAATTCATGAGTAGAGTGGTCATGATATCAGTGATACATGCAGAAAGGAAGATTCATAACATGTTGACTACACTTTTTTTTGTTCAGGCCTAGTAAGAACCTTAGCACAAAGAAGGTTAGGTAAAATCATTTCTTAATTAAAGGTATATATTGGAGAGGTGTTAGGTGATGAAGGAGATGATGCTTCAATAACTTTCTTACTATTCACCATGCTTTGTTGCACACATCATGAACCATGTTTGGGTTTGTGATTAATGATAGTGTTAAGATTTAGGGTAATTTTTTATGGTTGCTTATAAGGATTAAATCCTAATCCATAATAATGTTCATGCCCCTCATTTCCTAAAGGCACTTGAATTCCTTGTCCATGTTTTCCACATCCATTCCCATTGAATCCTTGTTTGGCTAATAAATTATAACCAGGGCCATAACAAGAATCCATGTCAGAAAGAGTTAATGGAGCCTCATGAGTCACTATGTCATAAAAATCAGGTTTGATAGTTTCTAAAGATTTTTTAAGAGTGGAAGTAGAAAAAAAATTGTTACTAAGCTCATCAGAAAGAGGAATTTTTGTGTTGGATTCTTTGTCAGGTTTATATTGTTTAAGTACAAATGTTGATCCCTTATATTCTCCAATATAAGTTGGGTTGAAATATAAGGATCCTCAATCATCATCTGAAAGGAAACTAATAGAAGGAGGATCATTATTAGAGTCTTGATCTTGTGTTTCTTCAATAGACACAAGTTTATTAATTGACTTAGTATTCAAACAACTATTTGGTATATCATCTTCCATAAGTGTGTACACTAGATTGTTGTAGATAAACTTGACTTTTTGATGGAGATTGGAAGGAATAACATGCATATCATGTAACCAAGGTCTTCCCAAAATAAGGTTACAATTAAGAGGGTCGGGCATCACATGAATATGAGTATCAAGAATAATTGAACCTACTTTAATAGGTAATGTAATAGTGCCCAATGTTTTCTTAGCAATATTGTCAAATCCACGAATAAGAATATGATCAGGTTTAATAGTTGAAACATTAGCTTTAATATCTTTCAAAATGTCTATACTACAAACATTTATTCCAGACCCATTATCAATTAAGGTCCTATGAATGAGATTTTCATTGATAAGGATGACCACCATAAGGACATCATGTTGATAGTAAACTTATTTAGAAGGTAAATCATTGTTGGTAAAGATAATTTGAGCCTAGACATGAGTAGCATGCATATATTCCAAAAAGGAATTGATATTATCTTGATTAGGTGGTTGAGTTGGAAGAGTGGTTAAAGCATTTTGCAAGACTTCATGATATGTAGGAGAAGTTTGAAGAAGTTCCTAATGAGAAATCTTATCCGGAGTAGCACATAAGTACTCTACCAAATCATACTCATTTCCAAGATATTGAGGAAGATGAGGTGGATAAGGAAGCATAGGTTGAGAAGGTGGGAGAGAAGTAGGAACAATCAGATTATTAGTTTGAGGATTGTTTCTTGTACGATAGGTATGATCCACCACATGATATTCATTAATAAACTCCAAAGGATTCCTAGATTTTCTTCTCACAATTATAATTGTCATATTCGGAGTTTGAAAAGAATTTTTTTTATTATCTCCTTTAATTGTAATCATAGTTGTAGTAAAATTTTAAGAGTGTTGAGGATAAGCCTTAATAGTAACCACAAGTTTGTTAGGTGTTTGGAATAAATTTTATTGAGTGCATCCTTTGACATTTATCACAGGCTTGTTGGCTACTGTAGATTGAGCATGAAAAAAGAATTTAGGTGTACTCAAAACATTGACCACATTAACTTGATCAAGATCTTGATTTTTCATAGGTTCATCATTAGATGGGAGAAGATCAAGGAAATTAGTACTCATATTATCCTATTTTTACAAGATGTCCTTAGAAGAGGGATTAGGGACTTTCTTTATTTCTTCATCTCTATAAGGAATATCAAATGAAGGTAAGGTGATAGAAAGAAAAGTATTGATTATGTCTTCCTCTTTAAAGGAATTAGGAGAAATTTCAACCATTATATCATCTTATATTACCAAGGTTTATTAAACTTAGATCCATAAAGGGGGAGGAATATAAAGAAATAAAAGGTGAAGTATCATCATCCTTAACCAAATTATCCTCATTGATAAGGCTTATATTAGGAGAAGAGTTAAAATAAATCCTCAACTCTCCTCCCCAAAGAGGAAGTTGTTGAGAGAAAGGTTAAAATCATCTTCTTGCTATAATATTTCTTTATAAGGTGATATAAGAGAGGGAAAAGAAACATCACATGCATTAAATTAATTATTTTAAGTGGTATCATAATGTAAAGGCAAGTTAGGAGGATGTCAATTTATCTGAAAAGTAATAGAATTTTTTTGCGATAACACTTTAAATAACTTTTGCAATATGAGAAGAAAGAAAGAAGTGCATACAAATCAATGAAAGGTAACAACTATATAAATCCATGTAAAAAAATAGTGATAGAAAATTGCATGTAAAGTAAATATAGATGCATACAAAGAGAATATAACTACCAAAAATCCAAATGAATAGATTGTACTAATATGATGTAAATGCATACAAACTAGATCTAGATATGTAATTTCATAGAAAAATGATCAAACACCAAAATTAGAATGAAAATGTTATAAGTCGGGTTCACCAAAATGTTCAATATAAAATGGTGAAGAATGGTAGGATGTAGATCACTCACTAAATCATAATGTGCATTGTAATAAAAACCCACCCTTAAACCAATTTGATTAGCACAATCCAAAAATTATAAAGGGGTGCTAATGCAAGATCTAGGTAAAAGGGGGATTTGGGTATTTCTTATTAAATAGAGTGTGATTATGAAATGTAAATATATAAAAGAGACTTATCATATGAAAAAGGAAATGACCGATATCAAGATATGATATCAGATCTAATGCATAAAAGAAAGTACAAGAGGAAAAGAGGAAGAATGAACTTACCTTGAATTTAGGAGAAACGGAATGAACTTCAGATCTGGTTTTGACTGTCTCAAAGGTGTCAGAATCAGGTATGGTTCTAGATCTGGCACTCTAACACATGTACTTCCAACTGTGAAATTTTCAAGTTTCTAGGATGATGCCAACTCAAGTCAGCCTTGTCCAAAAAATTTAGCCTTGTCCCGGAGACCCAAAAACTAGTAAAATCTGTAGAGGACCTTTCACTGGTTTTGTAAGTCTAAAATTATGGATCCAAAACTCTAAAAAAAAATTTATGCACACAAGAAAATAATGATTTTTTATTGGAAATGGTCTTTCCTTGGTCAAGCCCCTGTACAGTAATTAACCTTGAAATGAAATTTAAGTTCCATAAGGAAATGTGATCTAGATCTGAAACACGAATCACCTTATACCTCAAGAATGCAATGCCTCTTTTGAGATGATAACAAATGTTGATGCAATATATTGGATGATGATCACAAAACATTATGCAAAGGATTGTGCCTCTTTCTCATTATTTATAAGGATTGTTCCTTCTTTATCTTCTGAGGTGGAGTGAGTTGTGTCATCACCTCTTAGAGAGAGACCCTTTTTTCCAGCCTTCATTTCCTCTTGAACCTAGCCTAGAGCCATTGTGGTGGGGCTAGGGCATTAATATATATTGTAGGAATCCCTTCTGAGGAGTCCAATGTCTCTATTAATGTTTTAGTAGGTGGGGGAGCAGATCTACCAAATGTTCCTTTTGCTTTCTACTATGGAGAAGGGGATTGGTGAGGAGGAGACATCAAACTTAAAGATGGCATAATGATATTTTATACCATGGATTCCACTTCCATTTGAACCCTAGTCAGCCCCTCTTTTCCTTTTCTATTTCCTCCTATTGTTTCTTCTTGTAAAAGATCATCTTTTTTTCTTTCCTTTATAGCCTCGAGCTTCCTTTTGTGGAGTCCATCCTATTTTC
The DNA here is from genome assembly GCA_018584345.1 of Thuja plicata. Taxonomy (NCBI): domain Eukaryota; kingdom Viridiplantae; phylum Streptophyta; class Pinopsida; order Cupressales; family Cupressaceae; genus Thuja; species Thuja plicata. The sequence continues at coordinate 4,003,690 of MU225215.1, read as the reverse complement.
TCTTCCCTGCACTTTCCTCTTGATATTTTTGGAGGACCTCCTATTCCTTTTGTTTCTTATCCTCTTCAAGAAGGTTTGATTTTTCTACCTCCTCCTTTTTATCTTTCATCCTCTTTAAACTTATGCTTGTATTGTTTTTTTTCTTGCACTCTTTCTACATACTCTATTTCTATCTCTTTCTTGAAAATGCATTCTTCTTCCTTTTTATTCTCCTCCTCTTACAAAGCATGTTCACTTTCCTCCTCCTATCGCTCCTTTTCTACTTCCTCATCTTCCTTCAAAGGAGGGTGTCCAGATCCTTGAGAGTATACCATCCTAAACATTTAGCACCAAATATTGGTGGCTTTAGGACCAATTGGACCCCATTTTAGTAATTTCAAGATTTGAATGTCTTTATGCTTGATTTCCTACATATTTCATTTTATCTCCCTAAAAATTTTCACATTTCCCAAGACCTAGATCTTCTTTGAAATTATAAATTCTAGGAATATTTTGAACTAATTTATCCTTGTCTTGGACTAGGTTGACCCAATTTGACCTTGCCCTAAGGAATTGCATTTAAGTGGGATTCAGTCCCAATGCAGAGGTTTTTCTTCCTCATCTTTATTTTTGGTTGTCCTGCAAAATATTGAATCCCAAAATGAGTATAAAAGGACATCAAGGCCTCTCATTTTTACATCCATTATCACCCATTACTATTGTATGCAATGTAATCTTTGTGCCATCTATTTGGTTATTTCAAGTGCAATCAAGAATTCAAGTTGGGGAATTGAAGTGATGGGTTCAAGATTTGAAGGAAAGCATCCAATTCAAGGTATCCACTTTTTAAAGATTCATTCAAGAAAAGGACATATTCTCTCATTGATGAAAATTTATCTCCCATGGTGGCCAAGTAGAGGAAGTCTCAAGCAAGAAATAAGATCCATTCCTCTTCTTCATTCAATACTTCAAGCATACACTCACTTCAGGATCTAGGATTTGCAAGTGTAGATCCATACATTTGTGAAGGAATCCCTTATTAGACAACACATTCCAAAAATACATTTCAAGCATCTTCATGGATTTGAATAATTTCTACATCCATCCATTAGGGTTTTGCATGCAAGGTAAATATGACATTTATCTTCTTTTTTTTACATTACTTTCCTTATGCAATTTCTATTTTATCGCAAGGTTGATTCCTATATAGGGGATTGACAAAGGAAAGCCCCTTTATAGAACCCTTTTCCCCTTCTTCATGTGCACAAGAACAAATTTTCAGAGTTTCAAACTCAGATTCTGGAAGTTTCATAACTAGTGGAAGATCCTTCACAAATTTCATCATATTTTGAGCCTCAAGGACTACGTCGAATTTAATGGACAAGGTCAACTTTGTTCAAAATTTTCCTTTAGATCCTAAAATTTCACAATTGGGAGTTATAGGTATCAGAGTGCTAGATCCAAAACCATTTATAGTTCTGACAATTTTGTTACAGTCAACTCCAGATCTGAAGTTCATTCATCTTCTCCTAGCTTCAAGGTGATTTCATTCTTCCTCTTTTCATCTAGAATTTACTTTTATGCATAATATATCATATCATATCTTGTTACTTCTCATTTAATTTATAATAGCATCAATTCTTTTCATATATTTCCATATCATTTTTACATATTAGATACACTTTGACATTAAAGGAACCCATCCCAAAATCACACCCCATCCTCAAATCTAGGTCTTGCATTACCACCCCTTCATAATTTTTGGTTTTCTTAATCTTATTTAGGTTTGAGGGTGAGCCTTTGGGGGTTTTTTTAATGTATCATATTCCCTTGTATCATTTGATTTGGTGAGTGATCTTCCTACATAGCATTGCTCACCATTTCATATGATACATTTTTGTGAACCCGGCTTAGTAAATTTCCATTCTAATTTTGCTCATGAATATTTACATTACATGCTTAAATTTGATAGTTAAATTTTCTCAGATTGCATATTTATTTAAAATTTCATTACATTTCTCTTTCCTCTCATTCCCTTGTGCATGAGCTTTATCACTTTGAGTCCAACCTATAGTATTTCAATTAGAAGAAGTTTTAGACTTATGGGATCCGTCGATCTTGAACCCTCCTTCTTTCCTAGGAATCTTGATGAGACCAATGTGCATCTTAGTGATCCCAATCCTATATTGAAGAATAACTTGTTAGTCTTTAAAGGAACTGAGGGGGGTGAATCAATGAAACCACAAATCTGAAATAATTTTCAAATACATTCCACAATAACCAACATGCAAAGGAAAATACCACATAGAAACTTAGCAGATAAAACATTCATATAAAGTAAACTCATAACACAAAAAATTTCTCTTGGAAACCCTTTCTAGATGGATAAAACCATATGTGATATGATACCCACAAATTTCACTACTACACCAAATAAAACTACCCCGTTGGGAGCAATTACAAACACCCTGCTAAGGGTATACCCGGTTAAGAGTATCTTTATCCTGGTTAAGAGCTAAAATAAGTCTTGTTAAGAACTACCCTATTAAAGGATTTCAAAATCCTTCTGAGTCACCTTGTTAGAGGATTTATACTTCAGATCTTATTAAATATCTTTCTCACCCTATTAGGAGTGGCCTAGTTAAGGGATTTAATCTGCAAACCTTTTAGGGCTTGCCTTGAGATAGACCCAAGAGTAAATGATTTGATTATGACACTTCTTATTTGACAGATCCACTTCAATTATGATCACAACACTACCTTAAGCGTCAAAATACTTCACGCAATCACAATCTCCTATCACAATGCCTCAACTCTCCAAAAATAACCCTAAATCTTGATTTCATCCTTCTTTTATAAAAAAATTTCCAAGTCTGCCTTTGCCCTAAAATGTTTTATCCCATAACATAAAAATAAAATCTAATAATTCCAAAATGAATTGGTCAACTCAATAAAGTTAACACAACACTAACCAAGTCGTAAATAATCATTTGCAAACATTAAATTCACCAGTTAGCTGATCTAATCAAACTCACTTTGTTTGTCTCTTGTTTTTCCTGTCAGTGTCATTTCAATCCTTAATAACTTTCTCAATCCTTCAATATAACCAATGTGATGGTATATATAGCTATATATGTCTTTGTAGATGATAAATACATGATCACACACCTTAGCTCAATCTCTAACTCCAGATCTGGTCACTTGTACCTTGCATATTATCTTCTTCCCAGTTGACTGAACACTTAGTCATTTCTCCAATTAGATCCTTCAACACCATCGGTAGAATGGATTATATTTCTCTAGTAGATCATGTTGCTATTAATGAACCCCATAATACAATAATATGATCAAAACTCATATCACCTTCATCAAATTCCAGCAATCTCCCCCTTTGGCATTGATGGCAACACTTAGAAAAAAAGAAAAATTTGTTGAGTGGATAACTACTGCATAAATAAAAAATACATTACATTTCAAATAAGTAAAATAATTCCCGATAACTCAATAGCTCGCCCTAGGAATCACCAACATGTATACTATTCCTCTTAACCATTACATTTCATTTTTCATGGACTAAGCCAAATTTCATATTTATGTACATTACTCCTCCTTTGACAACAATGACAAAGGTATTACAAAAGGTGTCAAAAGTTAATTTTTGTAAGAGTAGAAACACCTAATTACATTCTACTAAAAATTTCAATGAAAGTACCCTTCAAAATCTATAGATCATTGTCCTAAGTCTTCAATAAATTCTCCACAATGGCTATTTGTCCACTTAGAAAAAATGCTAATTCCTCTAAACCATCAATTATACACACAAATGGAAATACTAGGGCCTTCTCAGCTTCCATCACACCATGTTGCAAAATGTGTAACTTTGGAATCAACAAACTCTCCAACTCCATCGGGTTAGCTATCCTCTTGTCTTGCTCATTGCTATTTGATTTCAACTTGTTTATATTTCTAACCTTAGCACCAAAGTTAGTAGCAGGATCATGTATAAGATCAAAAGTTTCAACAAACAATCTATGCTCATGTGGAGCTTCACATCTATCCCTCTCTAAATATTTCAAGAAATGGGAAAAATCAGAGATAGATTTGAGTATCTTACCACCTTCATTTATGGCATCCTATAACCAATTGACAACCAAATTAAGTGTGTGCTTGTCTAAAATAATTGACTATGCTAACTTCTCTGACATCTTCTTCTCATATGCCTTCTCTAATTTAAAAATTGTAGCATCCTTTAAACTTTTTGTTTTCTCGCCAGTAGCAGTGACCAAATGGGCTAGTTGCGTTATCGATGTGGCAGTCTCATCATACTTCACATTTCCCAATAATTCTAAAATTATGTCTCTAGAAGAGAGAATTACATGTGCTTCTTGTTGCATCCTTTTCTATTTAGCCTTTGACTTGAGTGCCATATAAAAGTATCACCTCCTTGGGGCTCATAGTACTCAAGTATACCTATTCATTTAGTATCTCATCTTCAGCAGTACTCATCTTGGACTGTGAGGAAGGTGTTACGGCATTTTCTTGAACTTGTTCCTTCTCTATAGTTTCCTCCTCTTTTTCTTGTGTAACATCATATGTAACCTCCTTTTCCTTTACTTTCTTTTGTTGTTGATCATCTGTAGAAACTCTATCTTGTGTATCATCAGTCATATCCTAACCACTAACCATGTTTAATAGTTCTTCTTCCTTGTTTTCCTTGTGTACATATTGTTTCTCATGTGAATCATGTTGATATTGTGTATCCATTTACTTGTCCTGCATCTCCATTGCAAGGATATCACCTATATTTTCCATCTCATCTCTAATTTTCTCAAGTGTGATCTTCACACCATCAACAATAAAACCCTCATCAATTTGAGTTACCTCTGGATTAATTTCTTTTTCTTTCACTGATACCTCTTGAACATCGACATGAACTTCTTCACTCTTATCCTTCACCAGACCTAAATGTCTTCTTAGAATCTCCTTTGTTTCACCCTTCACCATTTGGGTCTCTCCAATCAACAGTTGTAAAACTCTTTCTTTGGTCCTAAATAAAAGTCTTACCTTTTTAATCATGTCATCTATTTCTTCCTTAGATGAGGTGGGTAATAGGCTTAGTAGAACATACTAGACTAACTCCTTGTCTTTAATAAGTGTTGTCTTCCATCTCACATCAATATTAGCATACAATGTTACAGGAATTTGACCTTGAAATTCAATAAGTGCTTTGCATAACTTGTGCATGAAAGACACTACAATGTCCCCAATCTTTCTCTAGTCTTCTTCATTGAACTTTTCATAAAAAGTTCTCACACCAACTAGCACATCTCACTTTTTGACTCTATGCACTATGGTATCAACAAAAAAAAATTTACCAAAATTAGGCTTGAAAAATTTGGTGGTAGGGGGAAAAAATACCTTTGATTTATTTCCTTGTGTTTTGAGTTCCTTATACTCTTTCTCAAATTTTGCCTCTTTACTTTCTTCAACGATGCCTTTCTTTTCCCTCTTTTCCTTTTCTTCTTTATTTTACTTATCACATTTGTTGTGCTTTGTGTTTCCTTGACTAATGTAGCTTTAGGCTTAGCACTCTTTACTGGTCTCTTCTCTTTCATTTTTGTAGGAGGAAAAGGTTTCTCCTTCTTGACATGTGTAGCACTTCTAGTTTGCCGACTGGTTGGGGTACTATCAGTTGCACCAACAAATTCAACATCACCAACATCTGTTGCACAATATGTACCAACTTTCTCTGCAACATGTTTGGCTCCCTCCTCAATTTTTTCCTTTGTGAAACCTTTTTGAGTTGTGAATTTTGCAACATCCTCTCTCAATTTTCTTTCAATAACAGGTTCCATCAAATCCTTGTCCACTTTAAGTGACTTCTCTTCATATGTCCCAAACCTTAGAGTCTTTGGATCTATCGGTTGAGCCAAAATTTTCTCTACATAAGTAGTTAAAATATCTCCTTCTACTTCATAACCAATAGGCATCACCCATGAGTTCCTTGGCTCAACTGCTTCCATCAAATAAGTTTTTGTGTCTACCATGAAGAAAATGGTATCCTTATACCTTTTAACAATTTATGATGGTATCATTTCCTTCCCATGCATCTTCTTCTAAAATTATTTAAGATAACCCCATACCTTGCTAGTGAAATCATTTCCTAAGAGTATGGTACAATTATTGATTTGAATGAAAGCTAGAGTATCCATTGAACAAGTTATTTTACTGATACCAGGGAACATGTTTTGGAAATAGAAAAAAAAAACATGATCACCTGACCATACTTGAACTTTTGTCTCTTGTCATTTTTTTAATCTTTTCTAGATTCAACATTAGCTGCTCTCTCATAACTTCAGCCAAGTCATAGTCTTAATTTTCCTTGATCATCATATGGGTTATATTAATAGCACCACTGAGTATACTATTCATCCTACTAGAATGATACACCTTGTGGAAAATAACCATAGATGCATACTTTACCTCTTCATCTAAAATATCATTCACAATCATAGCATGACCATCCTAGTTAGATTTTGTCAATTTGATCACTTCATCCTTAGTAATGGTGTGTAGAACAAGTATATCACCAGTTGAGAATAGACCATATATAACATGGATTTCCACATTTTCTATTTTAAGCGGTCAATCTAGCCACATGAACTGGTCATGAATTCTGCTCAAAATATACCTGACCTGGTCATCTTCAAATTCATTGGGGTAACTGACTACATGATGAAAACCTTTATCAACAATTCATTTATGTTCATCCTTCAACACTAATTTTTCATAAAATAACTTCTTATATTGTTCATGTATTTCACCAAATGTTAGATCTTCCAATTTGCAATGAATAAAATCTCTAACATCCTCTACATGCATAACACTATATGGAACGCAAGGTAGGGCACCTGCTGGTCATTTTTCATCAATTTATATGGATGTTACTTAAAATATGGTCATGGCCTCTTAGTAATATTGATTAACTTAGGAGTAGCCATCTCAAATTTTTAACTACAAAAGAAGATATCAAAGAAATACCTCAAATAGTTTGCAACTAGGGTTATTACAAAAGAACACAATAATACCCAATTGATTTGCTCTTCCAAATCAACACAAATAAACTCTCCTTATCACATGGATCTTTGTAAATGGATCAAATAATGCTACTTTCACTCCACAAAAAATTTCACAATATGCAAGGTGAAAATGAAATCCAAAATAACCTTTTTTATCTACCTTTGCACACATTCATTAAATGCTCTTACCGATCGAACTTACCTTTTCACCAATTGACTCAAAAAATCATTACCAGTGATCAAAATACCATGTAATTAATCAAAGCTTCATAATACACTCCAAAATACCTTATTTTATCTTAAAATGTTTATAGATCTTACCATACACCTATAGGGGGTTCAAAGATGGATTCAACAATACTTTATCCCCTAAGCAACATGAAGGCCTAGTTTGATGATGAATTCTCCACACTTGATGGAGATGTGGATTCCTCTGATGTCTTAATGTCTTCCTTCTTCTTCCTAGGCTTTTTCATCTCTTTCATGACCTCTTCTACATTCACAATCTGCTTCTCTTTCTAATTTCTTGACTAGTTTACCGATTGTTTCCTTAACCTACAGTTCCTTGCTAGATGTCCAATCTTGTTAAAATGAAATCATTCCATACTAGTCATTCTCCATGGTCCAATATTACCTCTTTTAGTCCACATTATGCAATTCATAGCCATGTGTCCATAGTTACCACAAATTGAGCATGTGACATCAAATTGCCTCTCCCTTTGGTAAGGTTTTTCCTAGTTCATAGGTGACCTTTGATTGATCACTCTTGACCTACACTCATCAACTTTGTGACCATATTTGTTGTAGTTGTAGCAATAACAATCAAAGCTGCTAGATCTACTCCTGGATCTAAATGTATAGTCATGAGCAGCATGTCCATACTTATTGCACTTGTAGCAATATCCATTAAAAGTGATACCTTTATTTGCAGACCTTCTCCTACATACATTTGTAGTATGACCTACCTTATGACAATTGAAACATATAGATTTGTGATATTTCTTCCCATAATTTATTTTTTCTACCTTCTGTGGATACTTTCCTTCATGCTTGATCTCCTTTGTTCTAGAAGATTCACCAACTTCAAAATTAGAATGACCAATATATCCAAGACATGTGGTTTCTTTGTTCCTTCTTTTATTCGTTAATTGTTCATCAAGTTTTTCAGTGCTCTCACTGAATTTATTCAGCATATCATTATCATTCTTTAACCCTCCTTTTAATTTCTTCATTTGTATCATGTAGATGTTCATGCAATGTGCTAAGTTCTTATCTTGTCTTCAAAAGATCATCCTATATAGCTTTTAGTGCTTCATCCTTGTCCTTTAGGGCATCTTCTTCAACTTTCCTTGTATCCTCTATAGATCTCCTTCCTTTTGAATCTTCACACATTCTGATTGATTGTGATTCAATATCTCTTCCAATTTTTTTCTTGTCTTTGTGCAATTGTCCATTCTCCATAGCCATGGCTTCTAGCGCTACATCAGATTCCTCAGATCCACTTTGTTCAGATAATTTCTCAATTTAGTCTTGACTCTCATTCAATTATTCAACAAGCTCTTATATTTTAGCCCTTGACTGCTTCAGAAGCTTCTTCAATTCCTCAATGAGCATTTCAGCTTCTTTGAGTTTCTTCTTGTGCTTCAACAAACCTTCCATATTTGACTTAAGGATCTTACCCGAGTTGTTAGTCTTCTTCAAGGGAACTAGGATCTAATACCAATTTTTAGTGTGTAAAGGCACTAAGAGGGGGGGAATCAGTGCAACCACAAGTATGAAACACTTTTCAAATAGATTCCTCAATAACCCACATGCAAAGGAAAATACCACATGGAAACTTAGCAAATACAACATTCACACAAAGTCAACTCATGATACAAGATTCTTCATATGGAAACCCTTGTTAGAGGAATAAAACTACATGTGAGATGATACTAAAAAATTTCACTAGTGCACCAAATAAAATTGCCCTGTTAGGAGCAATTACAAACACCCTACTAAGGGTATACCTGGTTAAGAGTATCTTTAGCCTGTTTAAGAACTAAAATAAGTCCTATTAAGAACTACCATGTTAAAGGATTTAAAACTCCTTATGAGAGTCACCTTTTTAGAGCATTTATACTTTAGATCTTTTTAAAGATGCTTCTCACCCTATTAGGAGTGACCTAGTCAAAGTATTTAATCTGCAAACCTATTAGGGCTTGCCTTGAGATAGACCCAAGAGTAAATGGTCTGATTATGACACTTCATGTCTAAAAGCTCCACTTCAATTCTGATCACAACACTGCCTTAAGCATACAACAACTTCACACAATCACAATCACCTATCATAACGTCTCAACTCTCCAAAAACAACCCTAAATCTCAATTTCATCCTTCTTTTATAACAACTTTACCAAGTCGGCCTTTTCCCTAAAACATTTTACCGATTGACATAAAAAAAATCTGATCGCGCAAAAATGCATTGGTCAACTCAATAAAGGCAACACAACATTAACCAAGTCATAAAAAATAATTTACAAACATTAAATTGACCGGTTAGCTGATCTAATCAAACCCGCTTTGTCTGTCTCCTATTCTTCCTATTAGTGTCGCTTCAATCCTCAATAACTTGCTCAATCCTTCAATCTAACTAATATAATTGTAGATAAAGCTAGATATGCCTCTTTAGATGATAAATTCATGATCACACACCTTAACTCGATCTCTAACTCTAGATCTAGTCACCTGTACCTCACATAATGTAAACATAACTCTTCTCATTCTTCTCATGATGAAGAAGAAGCATTAAGGGTTCCTCCTTCTCAAGTTAAAAAACTTTCCCTTGAATTCGAGAAGTTTGAACATTGGATATGTCAAGAAAATAGTAATTTTGAAGCTCTTTCCATGGTAGAAAGCTTAAGGAAACTTATTCACAATTATTAACATGGTGTTGACCTCTTACATAGTATTTCTCATCTCATTCACGCCAATATCAAACCCATTAGGGTTTGTGCTCAATATTTAGGATTTACTCCACCCACCACAAGTGTTGAGACCTCTTTTCCTATCTCTACTTTCATTCCTAGTGTATCCACTTATGCTCCACCTATCATCACAACTTCAATTAAAAATTCTAATCCTACACATGTGAGTCTCCCTAATCTTATTATTCCATCTATTCCTTCAAGTGTGTCATGTATGTCATTACCATCATCCATGCCCACTTATCATGGTGTTCCTTTTTATATTCAACCATTACTACAATTTCCAACAGTGCTCCTAACATTTCTCATGTTTCTCCTCCTCCCATTCTTTCCACAAATTCTACCATTAATAGCTTGGCTCAAACTGTGTCTTCTTTGCAACAACAAATTACTCCCATGACTCAATCCAAGTTCAACATTACTACTTGTGATATTTCTAGTCCTTTGTTTATGGATATTATTTGTGTCATTATCCAACAATATATGGATATTCATCATCTTGAGACTTATAACGGTAAGGGTGATCCTGTGACTCATGCTAAAAATTTACAAACCTTGTGTAGTGATTTCTCTCATGATCATAGGTTCATGGAAAAATTGTTTACTAGAACCTTTCGAGACAAAGCCTTGCAATGATATTGTTTCTTGACTCCTTATTCAATTAATTCTTTCCAAAAAAAATTCTAATGCTTTCATTGAACAATTTCAAAACAACATTGGTCCTAAAATCCCTCTAACTAATTTAATGCATTATAAACAAGGTGCTAAATAAAAATTGAGTGATATCATTGGTAGATTTAAGCATTTTCATGCTCAGATTTCTTATCCCGTGCCTAATATTGATGTGCAACACATTTTCATACTAATTTACAAAGTAACATTAGAGATAAGATACTTCATTTTGAAATCTCTTCTTTTCCTCAATTATGTGTAGTGCTTCATCATTATCAACTTCAAGTGAGTCAATTTGAGATCACCACTCTAATGGCTAATGTTCCCATTGATAAGAGTGATGTTGCATCCTATTTCAAAAAGTTTCAAAAATTGAACAACTACATAAAAATCAACAAATCATCCAACAAAGTTGATGAATAAGTGGAAGCAGCATCCAAAGGTGTGGCACCTTTGTCGTCTATTTTTAAACCTACTTGTAATTATAATCAGCTTTCTGAATCTTTTCCTAATGTGATGTTGAAGTTAATTAATCCTAAAGTGTTAACACTTCCTCCTACCAAACCCATTAACATATATAAATGTCAATCCAAATACTTTGATCTCAAAGCTTTTCACCAATATCACAGTTAGCCTATTCATGGTACTAAAAAATATTTATGCTTGAAAGTTGTTATCCAAGATCTTATTGATTCTAAGGTTATATCTATTGATGGTGACGATGATCAAGGAAAAAAATTGTGGCACATCCTAATCAAAACCTCTCTCTCTCTCTCTCTCTCTCTCTCTCTCTCTCTCTCTCTAACACACACACACACACACATTTTGGTTTTGGATTTTATGATGACTTAATACATTTGGGGGTTTGATTTTTCTTTGTCTCCATAACCTTAACAAAATCATCTTATGCATAGTATCTACTTTACCATGATCATGATCTTTTCTTATACTCCCACTAAATTGGGGGCTAAATGTATCATCTTAAAAAGTTAGCACCCATGATTGGTGGCTTTAGGACCTATTTGACCCCATTTTAGTGATTTCAAGATCTGAATATCTTTATGCTTGATTTCCCACATCTTTCATTTTCTCTCCCTGAAATGTTTCACACTTTCAAAGACCTGGATCTTCTTTGAAATTAGAAATCCTAGGATGAGTTCATGCTAAGCCTTGTCCTTGACTAGGTCAACCCGAATAGACCTTGTCCAAGGGAATTTCATTTAAGTGGGCTTCAAGCTCAATGTGGAGGTTTTTTTCCTCATCTTTATTTATGGTTGGCCTGGAAATATTGAATCCTAACATGAGTATAAAAGGAAATCAAGGCCTCTTATTTTGAGATCCATTACCATCCATCACTATTTTATGCAATCCAATATTTATGCAAGCTATTTGGTGAATTCAAGTTGTGGAAAGAAAGTTATAGATTCAAGATTTTAAGGCAAGCATCCAATTCAAGGTTTCCATTTATTCAAGATCCATTCAAACAAAGATAGTTTTCTCTCATTGATGCAAGTTTCTCTCCCATGATGGCCAAGTAGAGGGATTCTCAAGAGAAAAAAAAGATCCATTCCTCTTCTCCATTCAATACTTCAAGCATACACTCATTTCAAGATTTAGGATTGGCAAGTGTAGATACATGCTTTTGTGAAATAATCCTTGATTCTACAAGACATTCCAAACATACATTTCAAGCATCTTCATAGATTTGACTGATTTCTACATCCATCCATGAGGTTTTTTCCTACAAGGTAAATTTGACATTAGCTTGTTTACATCAATTTACTTATGCAATTTGTATTTCATCTCAAGGTTTATTCCTATACAGGGGATTGACCAAGACAAGCCACTTTCTACAACCCTTTTCCCCTTCTTCTTGTATGCACGAATAGATTTTTAGAGTTTCAGACCTAGATTCCGGAAGTTTGAAAACCAATGGCAAATCCTTCATAGATTTCATTAGATTTTGAGCCTCTGGAACTAGGTCAACTTTCTTGGACAAGGTTGACTTTATTCAACATAGTCCTTGGGATCCTAAAATTTCATAGTTGGGAGTTACAGGTATAAGAGTGCCAGACCCAAAACCATTTCTAATTTTGACAGTCAACTCCAAATCTAAAGTTTATTCCTCTTCTCCTATCTTTAAGGTGAGTTCATTCTTCCTCTTTTCATCTTTAATTTACTTTTATGCATTAGATCTGATATCATATCTTGTTAGTTCTCATTTCATTTATCATAGCATCAATTCCTTTCATAAATTTTCTTATCATTTTTACATATCACATACACTTTGACATTAAAGGAACCCATCCCAAAATCACACTCCATCCTCAAATGTAGGTCTTTCATTAGCACCCCTTCATCCTTTTGGGTTGTGCTAATCTGATTTGGGTTTGAGGGTGATCCTTTGGGGTTTTTCCTAATGTATCATATGTCCCTATTGTAGGATTTCACAAATGTGCAAATCCACAAAACGCCAAGAACACCTGCAAACAAAATACCAGAAGCTGAACTGAAACCTGTGAGAGAGAGAGCTAGGGTTTTGAGAATCTCAGTGGAGTGAGAGCAAAATTATATTTCTCAAAAGAATGAATGCAATAATTACAAAAAGCGGCTTATAAGGTAAGAAACCCTAAAGCCGGAGAAAGCTAGGTTTGTGCATTTAATAATTAATAAACATATTAATTATTATGCACCTAAATGACAAGCTTAAGTGAAAAAGAATAATAGTGACCTTTAATAATTAAATCAGATATATTTAATTATAAAGGTAAATGAACTATTACTCTAACACCCCCCCTTAAGCGAAGCTCAGGAGGAAACTAACCTAGCACAGCTATGAAAGTAAGAAATGGGTCCCGGCAACAAGGCCTGATCAGGTACCCAACAACAAAGAAATCTCTGTAAACCGGGGAAATAGAGAAAACCCAGTGGGAAAAACCCTAACCCAAAAAGAGATACAACAACATGCTGAAAAGAAACATGAAGGAAGGAAGGCCTCAACAAGACCCCCCAAGGACAACTTCCGTCACCCCAAGCATAGAACGCAACTAAAGATAGCGCGGAGATGCAA
>MU225215.1:3933315-3975733 GCA_018584345.1 Thuja plicata | reverse complement strand
CATATATATATGTATATATATATATTCAACCCAAAATACATTAAATTCATGTTGTCATTTTCAAAGAGCAGAAAAATAAAATATATAATAAATAATAAATATTATTGTTATTGGTCGAGGGCAGGCTGAAACCCTACCCCGACCCCTGCCTTATTTCCGCAGCGAGCGTTGGTGGCTCTCCATCATTGTGTAAACATAGTGGTGGGAGGGTGGCGGTCGCGACCACACTCACCCCCGCCCACTGTGGTTACACAGTGGGGGGGGAGGTGTCGTATCGCGCCGCCCTCAACCCCCACTTTTCTCTTGCCTGCGACCCATTTCCATGGCTCCCCTTTCCCGCCAGTCTCCGCTCCACTACTAACCCCACTCTTGTCTGTCGTATGTCGTCCTATGCTCCCTCCACCTCTCTGATTCCCTTTGGTGGCTCGGCCTCTTGCGGTCACCACGACCTAACCTCCGCCACCGGCTAAAATTTTTTTGCCACCCAAACTGTGTCATTCGGCCCCCTGCATTTAGCAAAGTAGACGTGGGGTTAGAAGGTATTAATAAATTGAGATTATCTATATATATATTCCTAGAATTTCTATTATTCTCTTTTTTTTATTAAAACAATTATTAATTAGATTTGAATGCAAAACTCTCTAGAGGAATTTCTTTTTAATTGAATATGATTCATTAAATGATTTTAAAGTTTCTAAGTTTTTAGATTTGATTTTCTCATAAAATTGATTTTAATTTTGGATTTCAAATTAAATGCATAAGGACATATTGCTGTAATTATTGACTTTAGGGTTGGAAATTTCTAGAAGCCTTTATTAATTAATTAAATTAATATTTGATCTAGAATTTAAAAGAGATTAAATAAAGATTAGATTTCTTGTGGATTTCAAACTTAATCCATTTGAATGTTTAGTTGATAATGTTGACTTTTTAATATAATATGTTAGAAGAAATCATTAGATAGATAAATTAACACTACGTTAAATAAAAATGAAATTAAAATATGGTTAAAATTGAATTAGCTTTAGAAATCGATGGAAAAGTTTTAATTATAGTATTTTAGAGAGATTATTATTATTAGGTTTCTTTGTAAATTTAATTATATGTTTAACTAGGTCATTATTGTAATTTGAAGTTGTTAAACATTTAAAGTATGGACTTAAGAAGTTTTAAGTTAAAGAGTATATAACAAAGTTTATATGTTAGAACTTAATCGATTAGTTCATTATGACTTTATTGAAATTTAATTTTATTAGTGTTTATTTAAATACTTGAGTTGAGTTTTTGCATTAATTTAAAGGGATTAAATTAAGGTAATATTATGTTATAAGGTTTTAACATTAGATATACTATTTAAGTTTAAATTTAATTTACTTTAAATTGAGGCATTAATATATTATTTTAGGGCATCATAAACCTTAATCAATACCTTAAGGGGATTGATTATGGATTTATTATTAAGATCACTTATTATTAATCCAATCGTTTAAGTTAAACATCATATTGTTCATGTCTCAGCAAATTACTTGATGCTAGAATTAAGGTTAATTAGCAAATTTTATGGGGTTATCTTTTGCAATGTTATAACAAGGTAGTACTTAAAATTGAATTATCATGCAAATTAATTTAATGCATCAACATGCTTTCATAGGATTAATCACCAAACTTATTATATTAATGCATCAGTTTAAGTAAGCTTGTAAAATTTGGCTGAGTAAGTAACCATGTTAGAAATTGATTTATCATTGGAATCTTTCTTAGACCTAACCGTCCTTGATTAGATTATAGTTATTAATCTAGTAAGCATGATGGATCATCTATAAGCACCGAATGCCCTTCAACGCCTAGTGGCACATGCATAGTCAATACAGTCATCGATTGTCCACTTGAACCTATTAAAGGTTCTAAACATGTATCTGCATACCTATCTAGTAGACAAATTGAGTCTTGCATTTGTGTATGTATAGTTAACTTTAGCCCTGTAGAAAAATTTTGTAGTTGTGTTTTGCCCAACTTTTGGGCATGACATGGTCAAGGTGAATTCAAGATTTGAAGGTGAACATTCAAGATCTAGCATTTCTTCAAGTGTCAAAAGAATTTTGAAGGACATATTCTCCATTTTAGAAAAATTCTCTCCCATGATGGCCAAGTAGAGGAGTTCACAATAAATCTATAATATCCTTTATCTATCCACATGCATTTTCTTTTACAACATGTGATTATCAAGAATAGCAGTATTAAAGATCTAGAAGTGGCGTTCATAGATTCATGCATTTATGAAGGCATCCTTTATTCCTTATACATTCCAAGGTCAACACCTACAATTCAAGCAACATTCAAGTATCTTCATGAATATGAGTGATTACTACATCTGTTTATGAAGGTATATTCATTGACAAGGGTAGACCAAACATTTACCTTTATATTTACAGACATTATTTTATATAATTTCCTTTTATTTTCAAGTTTGATTCCTAAACAGGGGCTTGACTAGGGAAAATCCCTTTATCCGACATTTTGCCCATTTTTCTGTGTGCAAAAATAGGTAGCGTAGATTTCATAACTTTCGTTAAAAATCATGATCTGGCGGAGAAAACCTAAGAGTTTCAAACAAAAACACTAGGAGAACAACGGCTAAAACATAATGTTCCCAAGAACAAAATGTCCAAGATGTTTTGTACCCAGCATTTTTTGCTCATATTCAAACCACATGTCAGTTTCATTGTTTGCATCCCATTTCAAGTCATTTTAGTTTTTGGCAGTTATTTATCAGTCTATAATTTCTTGATTTGTCTATATTTTCCTATTTAGCCTTCTACATTGCATTTCCATATCTATTTTACCTCTCCTCATTTCACATGTACATATTTAGTCAAGGAATATTGACCCATTTAGTGCTTTAGACCTTCCTGCGCCTATTGGGACATCTTCCTTCCAAATGTGCATTTGAAAAGGAGGAGCAATCTACCCCTTTGCATTACTTCCCCTTTCACCACATATATTTTTGGTGAGCTTGACTCATAACATTTCAATTCTAATTTTTTTTAGATTATCTTTTAGCATTCAATCCTCATGTTTTATTTAATGGTGTGATAAATTCTTCAATCATTTCATGTGCAATTTTTCTTAATTTATTTCATTTTGCATAGAATTTATGAGTGTTTGCATATCTCTTTCAAAGTTACTATTTGAATTTTTTAAGTATAGTTCCCTTTCATTTTCTTGTGCATGAGTGTTATAACATTTTCTCCTACCTACATCATTTTGGTTAGGAAAATTCATATACTTATGGGTTCCTTTCATCCTTAGTCATCTTTGTTTCCTTGGAATCTTGATCAGACAAACATGCCTACTAATGACATTTGTACTATTGTTGAGAAAAATTATTCCAACTCTTCTCATGATGAAGATGAGACCTTCAGAATTCCTTTTATGCAAGTGAAAAATATTTCTCATGACTTTAAAACATTTGAGCAATGGTTAGGACAAGAAAACTCTAATCCTAAGGTCATCTCCTTAATAGAGGGTTTGAGGAATTTAATTCACAATGATGAAAAGGGTATTAATTTCTTGTGTACTATATCTCTTCTTATTAATAACAATGTAAAACTTATTAGATACTGTGTCCAAGAACTTGGTTTCAATCCACCTCCTACTAGTGTTGAGACTTCCATTCCTATTCCTACTTCAATACCTAGTGTATCTGCTTATGCTCTACCTCTTATAACCACATACATTCAAAACACAAATCCTACACATGTTATTTTTGGTATCATTCATAATCCTATTATTTTCCCTCCTTCAATTGTTCCATGTGTTTCAAAACCTCCATCCATTCCTACCTACAACACTATTCCATTTTCATATCCCACCATTCCTTCCATCTCTTATAATTGGTCCAAATATTTTACATGTATCTCCTATCGCCCTTTATATTGAATATAGTATCAATAGCTTGGATCAAACTGTGTCATCCTTGCAACAACAAATTGCTTCTATTACTCAATCCAAGTTTAACCTTCCTACTTATGACAATGCTAGTCCTTTTTCCTTGGACATCATTTGTATCATTATAACTCAATACATGGAAATGCCTTTTGAGATAAGGCCTTGCAATAGTATTTTATTTTCCTCTTTATTCCTTTGATTCCTTTCAAAATATTACTAATGATTTCGTTCAACAGTTTCAAAACAATATTGGCCATAAGATTTATTTTACTGATTTGATGCATTGTAAGCAAGCTGTTAAAGAAAAAGTGACTGATTTCATTGGTAGATTTAAACATTTGCATGCTCATATCTTATCATGTGCGTGATATTTATGTGCAATTTATTTTCATTGTTAATTTACAAAAATACATTAGAGATAAGATATTACTTATGAATTCTCTTTCTTTACTCAATTGTGTGTAGTGTTTCATAATTATCATCTTCAAGTGAGTCAATTTCAGAGAACTCCAATGGCTCTGGTTGATAAGAGTGATGTTGCATCCTAGTCCTTTAAAAAGTTTCAAAAACCTAAGGGCTTTATCAAAATCAACAATTCATCAAAAAACATTCATGAGCAAATGGCAGCAACATCCAAAGATGTGGCTCCTTTGTCATATGTTTTTAGACCTTCTTGTAATTTTACACCTCTTTCTGAATATTTGCATAATGCTAATATTTTAACACTTCCTCCCATTAAACTAATTGATACATCCAAATCCAAACCTTTTCCTAAATCCTTTTCTCACAAATCTTTTTGTCAATACCATCATCAAACTACCCATGATACTTAGAAGTGTTTCCATTTGAAATCTATTATTCAATACCTCATTGATTCTAATATTATATTTGTTGAGGGTGTTAATTATCAAGGAAACAAATTTTTGTTTCCCTTCCCAACAAAAACTTGCAAATTTATACAAATTATTTTCCTTCATATTCAACCAATATCCTTGAGTATGTTCATTTTTTACCTTCTTCCTCCACCCATGTTTCTAACTATGACACTGAGTGTACTAAAGCCAACAATTTTGTCAACCCTATTGATCAACCCAAACCTAAAACTAAACCTAAACCTAAATCTGATATTTTCCTTACATTTGATCCTAAAGAGACTATTAAAGCACATGATGGTTCTCTTTACACTGTTTCAAAATTTAATGGTCTTCTCTCTCATCATGTTGTTATAGATTCTACTTGCATGGTGAATTTTATAAGTAAAGAACATATTTACACTAGAAAAATGCAAAGCAATTTCTATGACAAATATAATGTGATGATAAAAAATTTCAATAGTTTCACTTATATTCTTACCCATGGTTCCATTAATTTTCCCATTGAATTTGGTGGTAAAATTGTATATGTCACCTCCATGGTCATCCCAACTTTTGATCAATTTAAAGTTATACTTTCCCTTCCTTGGCTCACTTCCATGAACGTCATAGTCTCTCGTATCCATAAGTGTTTAAAATTTCCCCATGATGGAGAAATCATCACGACTAACCATATTCTTTATCAATTTTTTATCATGTTGAGGAAAATTTGACCTTGAATTATTTTGGCCTTCCGTGCCTTACCCATCTCAACCTCACAAAGACAATTTCTTCCTATCCTATCAAATTTTCAAAATCCAAAATATTTTTGAACTTAGCAATCTGAAGGTTGTTCCATCTCCCTTCCCTGGACATGGAATCCTTCATACATCTCCTATTTATGATTTTGTTCTACCTCTTATATCCTATAATTTTTCTACATATGCTCTCTCTCAACCTAGTGAGGTTATTTCAATTCTTCCTCCTAAAGAATAAAAAGACACAATGTTGATTAATCCTAAACTAAGCCACATTTCAAAAAAAACCAAATGTAACCATTATGCTCGTGACTATAACCATAGACACCATGCTATATCCCATGAGAATGCTTCCCAAAATATTTTTTACCCTAAGACACCTACAGATACTTTGGCTCCCTTTGATCAACCTATGCATATCCCTAGGGGGTAAGTAAATTTGAAAAATATGAATTTGAACAAACATGATAATTCCAAATTCATATCTTAGATTCTATTATAATTAATTTGGATGAAGAATATGCTCATGATGAGGATGTTCCTAATGCAAATAATGTCCATGCTAGTGATTCTGATCATATGTATGTGCTAATTGATGTTAACCATGACATATTTGCTATATTCCAAAAATAATTAACTCTTCTCCTAGTGACAAACAAAGTGACTCATCCTTAGAGCATGGTCCTTGTTTATCACTTGGCATATTTCCCACCTTCCTAAATAGTATAGACCGAGATGGGGAGGCAAGTGATATGCTTGACTAGATCCTCTTGTATGGTGGAGCCTTTTGTGAGTTTACCTATTGTGTTGTGCTTCCCCCATGATCTGCTTCTTGTTATATGTTTTGATTAGATTTTTTTAAACGGCCCTTGTTTCTCCATTGGTGCAAGGTGATAAAGGAATTGATCTATTATGGAATTCCTCTATTTGTATATCATACTTCTATATGTTGTATACATTATATGTTGTACATGTGCTACTATTCATAAATGTGCCTTTGTGTTGTGTGATTGGGGATGATGTAAAACAATATCTACCATTCTTTTTGGTCTTCATGATGTCGACCTAAGAATTCTCTTCTTTGTATCTCTTATGTGACATTCTTCCATTAATCTTGTATTTCTTCTATCTTTGGGGAATGATGACATTTCATATTGACATAATTCTTATATGCCTGAGTTATCATTTCATCATACTAACCCCAGTGTTGGTAGATCCCTCATGTTCTCTCTTTGTTATGGGTTTCATTTCCCTTGGTTTTTCCTTCCTTGGGAGCATCTCATAGTGGAAACATGGTGCATGTATGCTTTGTTAAATTCATTACTCTCATTAAGGTGATTTGTGACCACTTTAATGTGGATGCATACACTATGCTCTATGTTTAACATTTTGCACACACACACACAACAATTAAATGTGATCTCATGCAAATGGATAAGGAGACAATGCTTTTCTTACATTCAACTTTACATTATCATGTCATTGTGCATTATTCAGCAGATCCTTCTACTACTCCTCCTTTTCTAGATCCCTTTGGAGATACTTTCCTTAGAACTGATATCCTTTTATGAGTGTCTTGATGGAAACAATGCTATCCTTAATGACTAATCCACTTTGTTTTGAAGGGTTGACTAGCATAACACAGTTTTCTAGACTATCAATTCCATCTTTTGGAGGAGCTATTTGTCTTTTCATGATCCATGGTAATTCAATAGCTTACTAGGCTAGTGGTCATGCCTCTCTTTCCTTCTCTTTTTCTCTCTCTTTAGAGAAATACCTCTTTTATCTTGGTTTTGAATTTGATGAGGACTTAAGTCACTTGGGGGATTAATGTTTCCTTTTCTCCTTGACCTTGATAAGATTTTTTTGATGCATTGATCTACCTTACCATTATTATGAGGTTATTTCATATTCCCTCTAAATTGGGGGCTAAATGCACTGTCCTAAAAAGTTAGCACCCATAATTGGATGCTCTATTAGGCCCCATTTTCATGATTTCAAGATGTAATGTTGGTTATGCTTGATCCTAGAAAGTTGATTCTTCTTTTTTGCATCTACCTCATCATCCCTACACCCAGTTCGAATTTCAACAAATTCTCCTAGGAATATAATGTCTAAAATGTTATGTTCTGGCTTAAAGTGGCCCAAATTTGAACTAGAGCCTTGTGTCAGTGTTTTAATGGGAAATTAGGTTCCATGGTCAGTCTAGCTCAATTTTTAATCTCAAAGTGTTTGATAGTTAGATAAGCACCATATCTCTCTTCATTTTGGTAATCCCTCATCAAGCATTTATGACATCTACACTTAAGCATTTTGGTGATTAAGGTGAATTCAATATTTGAAGGTTAGAATTCAAGATCTATCATTTCTTCAAGAATCAAAATCATTTTGAAGGAAATATTCTCCATTGTATAAATCTTCTCTCCCATGATGGCCAAGTAGAGGAGTTCACAATCAAGCTAGAAGATCCTTTATCTATTCACATGCATTTTTCTTTCATAGAAAATGATTATAAAGCATAGCAACATTAAAGATCTAGGAGTGGTGTTCATAGGTTCATGCATTGAGAAGGCATCCTTAATTCCTTTGTACATTCCAAGGTCGTAACCTACAATTCAAGCAACATTCAAGTATCTTCGTGAATATGAGTGATTAGTACATTTTTTTATGAAGGTGTATTCATTGATAATGGTAGTTCAAACATTTTCCTTTACATTTACATAAATTCCTTTATGTGATTTCCTTTCATTTTTAAGGTTTATTTCTAAAAAAGGGTTTGACTAAGGAAAACCCTTTTATCCCACCTTTCCCCCATTGTTTTGTGTGAAGGAATAGGAGGTGCAACTATCAAAACTCTTGCATAAATATCAGGATATGACAGAGCAATCCTAAGAGTTTTATCCAAAAACATTGGGAACACAATGGCTAAAACATTTTCTTCCTAAGAACAGAACATCCCACATTTTCTATTGGCTCAAATTCATATCACAAGTCAGCTCTAGATCAAATTCATATCACAAGTCAGCTCCATTGTCTAGATCATGTTTCAAGTCATTTCTAGTTTTTGACAATTATTTATCAATAGGTAATTAACTGATTTATCTAAATTTTCCTATTTAGCCTTCTACATTGCATTATCATATCCACTTTCCCTCTCCCCACTCACATTTAAAAATTTAGCAAAGGATCATTGACCCATTCAATACTTGCGACCTTCCTAAGCCTATTGGGATATATTCATTTCAAATGTGCAAGTTTGAAAAAGAGGAGTAATCTACCCATTTGCATTACTTCCCTTTTCACTACGTACAATACCCAAGAGTTTCACAACGAAGCAGAGTGTCAATGACCATGTCAAAACTAACTTTGTTGTCCATTATCTCCTCTAGCAACTAGAGGATAAACTTATAAATAAGAAAATTAATCATCATGAGCAGAAAGACCATGTGCATCTAAAAAGAGGCGAGTAGCCTTAGTAGGAGGAGGGAGATGAGGGAATTCTAGCCACAACACAAGGGGTGTTTCCCTAATTTTTTAAAAGCACATGTAGGTGGGATAAATATATTAAAAAATTATTATCTTATTCTTGGATTTATCATATCATATTAGTATAAATGAATTCTTTAGAAAAAATTGAAATATGTTAATCAATCAATAAATTAGCAAAGAGTGCAACTTTTCTATCATTTTGTATGCTGAAGAGAAAATCCACTTGGAAAGCATGCCAAATTTGGTTGTATTTATCAGGGATATGAGGTCAATGCCCTAATAAAATTTTATGCTAGTAGAAAGGCTCTAGCCTAAGAGGCTTGGAAATTTTGTGAATCTAGGTACAAAGTCTCTAAGCTCTAGGATAAAATTAGAATAGATCCTTAAAAGACTCCAACAACCCACAAAAAGGGCAACCATGATCTTAGACACCAAAATGATGAATTTTAGAGGCCCATAGGAAAGCCTTGTAAAATAATTATTCAAAGTTAAATGTTAATCATTTTTAGGAGATGACACAAAGAGGAGATCATTGATTTTGTGGAGTGGGAAATTTGAAAGCTATAAACCCTAAGTTTTTTTGTTTTTTTTTTTAAAAAAGGGGGTAAAAATTTATTCAATCAAATCAAAAGGAATACAGAGAGCCCCAGGCCCAATAAATTTAGAAACAACCACCACCACTATTGAATCCTATCCTTTTCCACTAACTGCTCCAAAGTCCCAAGATAATCAACACGAAGCCTATCCTTTCCTACAATATCCCAACCAAATCCATTCTCTGATGCCCATTTTTCCAAAACATCAGCCACTCCATTCCATTCCCTAGGAATATGACAAAAAGAGATATAATCCACATGATTACTCAGATACAAAAATTCTCTAACAATAGCGGCCAATTTCTAGATGACATCAATCACATTCTGGTTATTTAACATATCCACAACAATCTGAGAATCAGATTCACATATAATCCTCTTCCATCCCAAAGAACAACCTCGCTCAATAGCCATCTTAATCACAAGGGATTCCATCAAATTATTAGAATATACCCCTTTATAGACAGAGAAAAGAAAGTCACCATCCTTACCTCTGCATATGCCTCCAATACCTGCCTACCCAAGATTCCCACGAGAGGAGCCATTAGTATTAATTTTTAGAATACCAGCCGAGGGGAGGTCTCCACATCCCATCTCTACAAACCCTTCTCTTGACCGAATGAGATCTCTTACCACCTGTGTTTCCCACTCCATTGTCCACCAAGCCCAAATTTCTCACAGTACTATAATCTCCAAGGTCAATATGTTCAGACATATCACACTTGACATATATAGTTTCCTGGAGCCTGCTCAAAATCTTCTGCCATAGTTTAGTAACTCCCAAATTGGAGCTGCAAAAAATCATGCGATTTTGTTCCAACCAAAGATTCCAAATAGTGAAAGTAGGACCAATAACCCATGCCACCAGAAGGAAATTAGTTTTTACAGGGGGTCTACCAAGGCTTTCCCAAAATTCAATAAGAGACGTGGCATAGATGCAGCCATGATGCCATGCCTCCCACCACTCGTGCCATATTTCTCTAGAGAAGGGGCAAAGAAAAAATAAGTGGGATACACTCTCTTCATCATGCATACAGAGGGAAAAAAGAGAAGGCCCTTGAAAACCTCTCTTTTGAAGATTATCCAAAGTAAGACATTTCTTCTGGGAAACCAACCATAAGAAAAAATTACACTTAGGCCAAGAAAAACTATTCCAAACCTTCTTCCACCAAGGTACTTCTGCTAATACATTCCATTGTTTATCCATCCAAGCATATCCTTGGGCAACACTGAACTTTCCTTTAGGACTTGGACCCCAAGCAAGAATTTCCTTGTCCCTAGTAGAGCTGCAGAGCCTACCCAAGAGGAGGTTAGCAAGCTCAGTCTGAATCTACATGGAACCACCTAAAGGCCACTCATGTGGGTCTTTCCAGCAAGTCACATCCACTAATTCACACCTTTTGACAGTCTTAAATTGTTCTACCTTAGTCCATCCTGCATCCATAAAAATATGGCAAAGAGGCTGAAGAAGGGGATGACTAGAGAGAATGGGAGGATGACCATCCCAGGAATCCTACTAGAACAAAGCACACGGTCCCCCATTACATATCTAGAAGAGGTAATCCTTAATAAGAAGTGCTCCCTTTTTTAGGGTGTCCTAAATGAAAGAGCCTTCCCCAACTAGAGCTAATCTTGGGAAATCTAGACAGTCCACTCCTGGAAAGTACTTTTGGGAAATAATCTTGGCCCAATACTGATCCTGTTTATTACCACCTCCAGTATAACTTAGTTTCCAGAGCCTTGAAAGAAAGAGCCATACACTTGAGACCCAGACCCCCAGTGAAATTTGGAAAACAGACAATGTCCCAATTGACTAAACTCCACTTTGAAGACAGAAGGTTGTCATACCAAAGAAATTGTCGAGACAGAGCATCAAATTATTTTATAACACTAGTAGGGGGAGTCTACAAAAAACACCTATAGATGGGTAGAGCCTGAGTCACTGTCTTAAGGAGAATAACTCTCCCAGCAGAAGAGAGCAACCTATAAGTCCAATGGCTAATCCTACCCCTGAATTTATCCAGAAGGTCCTTCCAATAATCCTTCTGTTGCTATAAACCCTAAGTTTTAATAAAACTAGTGGTCTCGTGATTTTTTGGAGAACAATGAAAGTATAAAAAGTTATTAAAAGGAAATTTTCCCTCAATAAGTTAGCAAAGTTGTAAAAACTATAGATAAATGACACATGGAAGGAAAATATTCTAAGATGGTGAAGGAATCTTCTAATTTATCTTGGAGTAGTTTCTTTTGTCTCATGGAACCTCATGTTCTACAAAAATAGTTCTTGAAGTGAATAGCATGAGATGACATTCTTATGGTGGGACTAAATGTTTCCTCCACCAACTTAAGGATTTTTTACCACATGTCATAAATCTACAAATTTTAGCATTTATTATTGCTAAAAACTTGATTTGGTAAAAAAAAGTATAAATTGTAAAAAATCATAAGATCATGAGCTTGCTAGAAATTATGAGGTCAAATTTGTATGCCTTTTCATTTCAAGATCCACGGGAGGTCACCTACTTGTGAAATGTTCTTAATCTCTCATTGGCTCTTGCATAAAAAAATATAAGACCCCATAAGATGTAGGGTAAGTGTATGGTTGAGAGGATATACTATTGATAGAAGTTTTGAGAATGTCAACATTTGTGAAAATTTGTATTATAATGTTGACCCACTCATGCACTATGTAAATTAGTAGTGAATTGTTAAGGAGAAATAGCATGATTAAAAGTCTCAATAACTAATTATCCTATAAAATAAAGATCTTCTTTAGCAGCATATGCCTCTTTATCATATTCATATTATTTGTGTTCCTCAAAATGGTTCTAAATATAAGGATTATTAACTATCATATCAAAAAAAAATTATCATCAAAGTGATTATTCATACTAGGGCTTAGATAAGCACCTCTTCATAAGGGGATATTAAGATTTTGAGTAGATCATGACATAAACATTCTCTCTAGCAACATGAAAAACATAGATGGAAAGAGAAAGCAATAGTAATCACCAGTAAACTTTTAAAAATAGAAGATAAAGAACCCTAAGGGGGTGTTAGTGTGGAGAGGCTCACAAAATAATATAAGGAAAATAGTATCTAGGCTAATTAAATAATGTAATTAACCTATATAAATGAGACATGACTAAAAATAATATATGCTTAATTAATTACAATATCAAATGAAATTAAATGTGATACCTAACTTATTCTAAAGATGGGAAAACGATGCTAAAATGTTAAAAAGTAATTTGCAACCATGCTAGAATTTTAGACTAATCAAACAAATGTATTGAAATTTGTAACTATATTTTATGTTGGGACATATCCATGCATGTAGACCTAATATCCATTCCTATAGAACTAAACTAATTTACAAATTGACCTTATTCTGACGAGAATGAATAGTTGAGAATCTATTTTTTGAGTTCTCTTTAACCTTCTAATATGTGAATTTTAGTAAGGACTTGTGATGTTTACTAATGCCTATGGAGAATCTACTAAATTCTGAGGATCATGTTATCATTAGTCAAAGCCTTAGTTGGAACAATTCAATTTCTTTAGAACAATAATAAGGATAGAAAGCAGACATGCAATGGACCTAAGATGTATTTATTTATGTAATTAAATTATGATTTCATTGTACTCTTATAAATACTTTTGAATAAGTTTTGAGTTATCCTTGATATTTTTAAATCAATGAGTGAATGTCTTTAAATAAAACTTGGCATATAAATAAACAAACACATTTGGTAGGTTTATTCACAACAACTACTAGAATAATCAATAATATGTAAATTTAAATTTTGGATTTCAAAAGTTTAGAGGTTCAAATATGTGACTACAAAAATGACTAGAGTCAAGTCAACACCTACATATACAAACCAAGGTGGTGAATGGTGTATCTAAGGATCAGAGCAATCTCTAAAAATCAGTTGTAATGAATATGAGATGGAGTGATTTTGGTAAATATTTTCATAGGATTCAATCAAGATTTACCTATTTAATCTCAGGGGGAAACTCCAAGGTTAAACACACTTGAGACGAAGTAGTACTAGGATGGGTGACCTCCTAGGAAATCCATATGCTTCATCCTTATGAACATCATCACCTAAATGCAATGAGTGCTAACTGAATCATTCATGCTCATAAATGGTAGATTCTTGAGATCTACTTTGACTTAAAATACACAAAAATAGATCTCAATAAAACATCACATAACCTACCAAAAAAATACTTTCTACTTACTTTAATAAGATAAAATAATATCATGAAACAAAGGATATATATATATATATATATATACACTTTTTCAAGACCTTATTTGGCATGAGAATTGTCAAAGTACATCAAGTGTCATTTATATATGTATAGTATGCATGGCCTTCTGATGTATAAGGATAAAAGATTCTGCTATATTGCATTGGCCTACACGATGTGGCAATTTCTCATGGAATATATCAACTAAACATTTCCTTCACGTGCAAGGACGCTAACCTGTAAGTGACACCTGTATTGAAAAAATAAAGATTATTTGGAGAAAATTTCATGGAGGAAATGTGTACTAGCACTGCCCTAACGTAGGGTTTTTAATATAAATATTTTGTTTTTTAATTAGATTATAATATGATTTGTAAGTATATATTTATTTTGAAAGTATTTTGGGCCAAGTTGTTATAGTAGTTTCTTTTGGGTAAAGGTGAACTCCTCTTTTGTCTATCTATTATTAAATTTTGGAGGTGTGACCAATCATTAACTTGTTGTATAAACATATTCAACGTGTCCTAAAATTGACCTTTTATAAATTCGTCCAAAACCTAATTATGGTATCCTTGATAGTTGAACAAAAAAATATCATTTATTGTCACAATGTCATATTCTTATTTAAAAAGTACATTATATGCCTAAATTATCACAATATTTTGATAACCATTAATCTTGTTATCTCTAACCTTAACATCTGAACCAACACATTTATTATTTAAAATACAACTTATACCCAACACAAATGGACCAATAGTTGAACACACAATCATTCACTTTTTATAGAAAAATACTAGATCTTTATTGTCCTCATCTTTTATATATGTGATAAAACAAATTATTAATGTGAAATACTCAAATGCATATGCATTGTTACCCCAATAGTTGTACACATAAGAACTACTTTTTTCTTCGATGTAATAACATAGTTGTTTAGATGAGCACATTATTGATATATTATTTAAAACCAAAAATTATTTTTTTCCCATGTTAATGAATGTATTTATATTTTTTAATAAAATATTCATAGGTTCTATGTGTTCAAGTAAGGGTCCATCTCGGCCAACATTTGGTTATTTTTTAATTTACATGCAAAATAATTATTGGTAATATATAGTATAAATGTGTGCTGAGACTAAATATTATAATTACAAGTATTCAACTACTAGCCCCCCCCCCCCCCCCCCATAATTTATTGAAGTTGTTTTTTTTTTTAAAAGAATATGGTTTGATCATTAACTATTGAAGTTAATGTAATTATACTTTTAGAAGTTTATATTTATAATTTTTATTTTTTATTTTTTTATTTTTTATAGACAATGGCCGAGGCCTTGTATTTTCCCTTTTTATAAATTATAATAATTTTTACTTCCCCTTTCAAAGAGGGGACCGAGGGAAAAGAATGGGGTAAAGAAAAACCCTCAGTATGGCCCGAGACTTAAGAGTCCAAAAAACTACTATATTTTACAATGCCAATTATAATTACCAGGGTTACAATGGGGAGGAAAAAGGCCTCTTATTACAATTCAAAAGTATCTTTAGTACCCAGGAATATCCATCCATTGGGTTAATTACATCGAGGCTTTACTGTCTAAAGATATATATTACACAGTATGTTGATTCCTTTGTGGTGGCTACTATCACTCGAACCAGTCTCTATGATGTTGCCTCAAGATACCAGGTGTTCTTGCTTTAGGGTTTGTCTATTAAAATAGATATAAACCTTAATAATATGACTTTAGAGAATATACCTGTTGTTTTGGTTGGAGATACCCAATTAAGATGGATCTTCCAATATCCTTCAGGTATGTTTGTTAGTAATAGAAAAATAACCATCCCAAGAGGTGCCATATTTTGTCATGATTTTAAGATAAACATATTGTAAATTTCATAATTACCATTCTCTTTTTGTTGATACAACACTCTAAATACATGTAATGATAAGGTAAGCATTTTGGTGTTTCTGCAAACAAAGAACTAAACCATATCTGGTTAATGGAATCAGATATGCCTCTATTCGATACAGAAATTTTTCAGTTATCAAACTCCATTAATCATAGGATCATTTTGTACATTTTAGGAGACACTGACCAATTTCATGCAGTCTATTTATATACTAAAGAAAGAGTATAACTATGTTACTCTGAATCAGGATGCAAACTACCTCAGATAGTTACTACATGAGAAAGGGGGCCTCCATACCAGTAAGATCCAGATAGTTACTACATGAGAAGATACCAAATTATCATATAGTAGAAAATTAACACTATTCAAAGTTTAGATGTATTTTCTACCGGTAAAAACTCTTATGAATCATAATCATACATAAAATAAAATTTAGGTCCTACACTAATAATCCCATATTTTCATCTTCAATCTTTAAGTGAGTACGCTCATATAAAATGAGATAACATGTATAAAAATATTCATATATCAATATATATCTATTTATATATATAATTACATATGTATATCATTGTAATAATCTGATTAGTCCCCATTATACATAAATCAAGAGTACAACAATATCTTCAAATTTTTTACACCTGCTAGAAAATCCTTACAGAAATCATTAAAAGGTCTTTTCAGAAGTCTATCCTGACAATTGGTGGAAATAAAATAAAACTACTTAGGAATGTAAATTTTCCTTTTATCTATCACAAGACTTATTTACTTCTATTTCTTTAGTTATAAAACAAAAAAAAAATGGACAAAAGATTAGTACTCTCATTCTTTCTTAATACTTTGTCCATGATCGGTCTTCCTTTTTAATCCATGTAGTTTCCTCCATCTCAAGATTCTCCTCCACTTCCTTTGTGTCTGATTCACTAAAACCTTATCTATCTATGTTGCCCACATCATCTTCCCTTAAGAAACAGTTGAACCATTCTTCCTCCTGAGGGTATCTTACATGAAGAAAAATGAATAGGAAGTCCAGGTTTCTTCTAATAGTAGGAATGAATTCAATAAAGGAATCCATATCCTCAATTATGAAGACTGGATAAGAGGGAACTGGTCTTCCACCTATTGAAGGTATATCATGGAATCTAGGCTTTGGTATTGTCAAGTCTTCTCTAATATTTTGAATGGCTTTGTCCAGATTGTTCAAATATTGTCTTTTAAAGATACGTCTACATAGGCGTCCAATGTCTTCCTTGCTTGGGTCAACCTGGAGGGAAGAGGCAATAAACATAGCCAGAATGTCAGAATTAACTCTATAGTGATTTGTATGCATGATGAATTCCTTGCCTATAATCATGTATATTGCTCAAAGGACCAAGTTATGAGTGGTTAACATGATTTTTTCATTCTTTTAATGGAAATTTTTTCATCAAAGGCAATCTGAGTCTTTGACCTTTTGAGTTTGATTGTTGTAGACATTTTCTGTAGAAGATAGGAAACACATGGAGGTTTGGAAAGATTAATCGTAAGAAGATCATATATAGCCTCATATGTCTTTTCAGTTCCCGTAGAGGGAGGGTAACCATTTTTTACCGGATAACTAAATACTACCTACCTTAGGCGAATAGGAATATAATCGTTTATCCTCTTAATCAATTTTAGAATATCTAAATTGTTTTAGACCCTGAACATGCTCATTTTTTAAATAATTTATGGTTGTGTAATTGCATAGGTGGCCATTTCATCCTAATCAGGGCATATCCTTCAGTTTGTAACTATTCTTTTATCTTAAATTCAAAAACAAAGTGACAAACATAATCTTTGTACCCACATTAATATGATTTGCATTCGAATGACCCCAATGTCCTTTGTTTAGTCCAAGCATAATCAATATATATTATTATTATATACATATGTGTGTGTGTGACTATACACACACACACACACACACACACACTCACACTATAACAATCTAATTATATATGTTTATTCAGGGATAAACTGGTGAAACTATTGTACATATAGTGTTTTGTTCCTATAAGGTAGTCTATGATTCTTATCAATCAGGGTAGACTTCTACAGTTCTTTGCCACCCTTATTCGTCTTAAATCTATAGGAGCATGCCTATAATATAGTCATCATATTTCCTTCAATCAGAATATAGCTATCCATACTTAATGCACATCTTATCCCCGTTGTCTAGAATGTCAATATTAAAAAACCTATCAGTTCATTCCATATTAGAAAAGGGCAAATTTCGGTAAGCTTCTACTAAACATTAATTCATAAATGACTATCTGAAGCATTTTCCATAGAAAATAAGATGAAACCTTTTATTTAATGTCTATCTTCTTGGGAGTTCTCCTTAAGGATTTATATATTCTTCTAAACTTGGATCTAAAAAATCTTAATCTTTTTAATCTTAAGAGTGGTAATACTTATTTAAACGACCATATATCCATCACCAATTATATAATACCAGCATTAATTTATTATATCCATAAGAGTTCAAATATTATCGTCTATAATACTAATCCTTAACATATTGTTTGCTCATTCCCTTCTATACAAAACGGTAAATTCTATTAACCTTCTGTTACATACTTTATATTTAAGAAATTATATGTACGTCCCAAATATATACCAAAAAGAAGAGTCTATTGACCTACTATTACACACTAATCTATAAAATACTTATTAATATCTACCGTTCTTATGTCTCCATTTTCTTCATCTATTTACGTTTGATGATGATGAGTTCTTATAATTCCTCATTCTCCCCCTCTTCTTCATTTTCGGTATTTGCAGCCTTTCCCTTAGCATCATTCTTTACACATTTCTGCCAACTCTTTTGGCAAAAACTAGGGCTATGACTTGAATGTTGTCAAGATTGATATTCCCCATTAAGGCAAGGGCATGATAGCCTTCCTCCTATAGATATTTGCAAAACCATGTTGTATTGTTATTTGGAGTAACCCTCTTCCATTTGAGTAAAAAACGTATGTTTCGTTCCACTGTAGCCCAATTTGCATCAAAAATTTCCTTACTTCAGAGTACCATTATTGTTCATCGAAAGATGTCACCTCTTTCTCCCAAACTTCCAATTTGTGCCCTCATGTAAACCTCCAGGTATGGGATTTTGAGATTATTATCTACACTGTAGACTGCATTATCCAGACCCAACATAATTTTGTTGGTGAAAATTTCTCTTCTTAGGGATACTATATCGCTTTTGGGTATCCTAGCTAGGAAAAGGCATGATATGAAGGTCCCTGCAATTTCCCCATTTGTCCTCAAAGTAAATTCAAAGTCATATTTTTCTTCACTAAAAATCACCTCAATGGACCTCCTAACAAGATCATTAGAGGGGTTTAGGATGTGATTCCAACATTCTGGTTGGATGCTACCCCTAAATGCCATATGCCTGTTACCTACTACATGAAAAATTAGGATATGGGTGTCCATTAATTTATTAGTTTTAAAGGTTATTATAGTTTTAGATGGTAAAATCAAGCTACTGCAAAATAGATAGACAAGATCGCTCTATTTAGAGGGCTCGAAAGCCTCTAGAAATTTGTCCATTCGTAGAAAGCTTAATATGAAATCATTAATAATGATATTGTTATTATTAACATCGTAACAAACATCAGGGTATTAACACTCATTAATAGATACCATCATTATTTTTAGTTCATTATATTTTGGGAGGCTAAGGAGAAAGTAAACTATCATTAGTAGCATAGATATCTATTTTATATTTATTAAGGCTTATAACTGCCAATAGAGGCTTTCATTTTTCTAAGTTTAGAATTAAATTATATTGTTAATACAAACATACCCCTGGACTATATGTCTCTAGGATTTCTTCTTTCTAATTAAACCAATGTTTCAATTTTAAAAAGTTTACATGTTCTTCTGTTTGATGACATGGTTCGATATTTCCTATAAGTTTATTATGAAATTTTAAATTATTCTATATTATATTTCATTAATA
Organism: Thuja plicata; assembly: GCA_018584345.1. Taxonomy (NCBI): domain Eukaryota; kingdom Viridiplantae; phylum Streptophyta; class Pinopsida; order Cupressales; family Cupressaceae; genus Thuja; species Thuja plicata. The sequence goes on along the minus strand of MU225215.1, from coordinate 3,955,932 downwards.
CAAGAGTGAATATTATGTTCTTCTCGTCCATACTTGAAAAACCTTTGCATGTTTCATACTATTATGGATGAATATATTTATATTGCCCATTTAGCTCGTCTCTTTGTCTTTTTATCCCTTATATATCTATACCATTCTTAGCTCACTGATATTTAACTAAGCCTATTCTACATACTTTAGATGGTTATCCTTGCACACCTTCCTCAATTTCTTGATTAGCTAATTCATCTGCTCTTTGATTTCCTTCTCTCTAAATATGATTAAAAGTTAATTTGTCAAAATGTTGGCACAGAGCCAAGGCTCTTGATAATATCGAGTCAAGTCTCCAATTAAAGAAAGAGCCCTTCCTAAGGGTGTTAATTATAATTGCAGAGTCTCGTTCAATTTCTAAATTTTTGATGCCCAAAATTTTGCAAATGAGGAGGCCTTCCACTAAGTTCATTGGCTTTGCTCAGTTATTAGTCTCTTTGCCTATGTATTTTTCCAACCTTGCTACTTCCTTTCCCTCTGAGTTATGGATGCAGCAACCAATTCCCGCATTGCCTGGATTTCTTCTCAATGCTCTGTGAAAGTTGAGTTTAAACCAGCCATACTTAGGCAGTTGTCATTTACAGTTAGTTTGTTTGAGTGAAGAAGTGGCTCCCCCAAAAATGAAGTAAGGAGGAATTTTAAGACCAATACATCTACCTCTCATCTCTTCATCTCAATGGGACATTACCATATCGTTATTATTTTTGTTCATTATTCTATTATTTGTAATCTCAATGATTGAGACTTCTATCTTGTTTAATAGTTGATCTAAATCTATCTTCTTATCTTGAAAAATCCTCCTATTTCTTTCCTTCCATAGTTCCCACAAAATGATCGAGGGAGCTGAAATCCAGAAAGAGCCATAAATACTACCTCATTTAAGGAGTGGCCATGATTGAAGTAAGTTTGAGATAGACCTAGGAAAGGTCAATCTCCATCCCAGTTGAGAGAATAACCATGTCCAAATTTGAGAAGATAAAGAGCATCCTAGAAGAAGGTGGTCTATGGTTTCTTCAATCTTTTCATAAAGAGGGCATCTACTTGGACCCTGAAATCCCATTTTCTTGAATTGATCAGCTATCAAAATCTTCCTATGCCATACCAACCAAGAAATGATTCCTTCTTTTGGGAGGCATTCTTTATTCCAAAACATAGTATATGGAGGATTATCCTTAGAGCATAAAATTCTAGATCTAAGGAATCGATATCCTTCTTTAACCGAATATTCTCCATTCTTGCATCCATCCCATATCAACTTGTCAGAGCCTAAATTCAATGAGATTTTCCTATATACCAAAATAGAACATAGAGTGGCTTCTTTAGAAGGAGGGAGATTCGAGTTCTTCCAATCCTTCCAGTTCCATCTCAACCTATTGTCATCAAAGGTAAGATAATCTATGACCCTTTTACCCCAGCAAGCCTCCAAGACGTTTCTAGATTGTTCCAAATTACCTACAGATTGTAAAGCTTTATATCCTTCCCATAAGTCCTGCCAGAAAAGAGCCTTCTCACCCTTCCCTAAGTTCCAAGTCAGTTTTTCTTAGATGATGATTCTATAATCTAACATGAAATTTCATAGTCTAGATCCCCTAGGAGGGGACTTCTCTCTGAACATGTTTATAGGATCTGAGATACTTAAATATTTATGAGATAGAATTTTAACCCATTTAAGGTATGGATTCTTATACATACGCCAAACTAGTTTGGCCCCTAATGCTTTTCCTTCAAGATTAATATCTTTTATTCCTTCTCCCCCTTCCTCTTTTGGCCTGCAGACCTTATCCAAAGCCAATAAGGATATCTTATTTTTATCCCCTACTCCTTTCCAAAAGAAGGATCTCAAAAGCTTATTAAGCTCTTTCTTTTTTTTTAAAGGAGATCTATACAAGAGAGATGATAAATAGGTTGTTCTAATAAGACAACTTGGACCATAGTAGCTCTCCTAGCATAAGTGATACATTTACCTTTCCAAGATGACATTTTGTATTTTATTTCATCTATTGTTTGGTTTCATAGTTTAGAATACCTATTCCCATGATCTAGTGGATTCCAAAGATATTTACAAGGTAGGGATCCCTTCTTGAAATTTAGAATATTGTAGTTTCCTATTCTAGATCTGGATGAGTGTTAAAAAAGAAAATCTTTGATTTATCTACATTTATTTTCTGCCCTGAAGCCAAATCATATTGGTCTAAAAATTTCTTATATGCTTTGGATTCCTCGGCAGTGCTTTGTCCATAGAGCATTGTGTCATCCACAAATTGTTGATGGGTTGTTACATCTATATCTTTAGTGATTTGGATGTCATTAACCCTACCTTCATATCTTGCTTTATCAATCAATCGACCCAAAGCTTCGGCCATGATAGTGAAGAGGAAAGGGGAGATTGGATCACCTTGTCTTATACCTCTTTTAATCTCAAAGAAGCCCTTAGGTGATCCATTTACCAAGATTGAAAGTTTGGGGGTAGAAATACATTCAAAAATCAGATCCACCCATTTTTAGCAAAGCCAAAGGTAGAGAGACGATTCTTTAAGAAGAGTCGGTCCACTTTATCATAAGCTTTTTTTTATGTCTAATTTAATTAACATGCTTGGATTCTGGTTCTTTTGGACGGAATGTATTTCCTCTTGTGCAATAATCCCATCATAAATTGATCTTCTGGGAACAAACCATGTTTTCTCATCACTGATTAAATTGGGAAGAAGCTTATGGAGTCTACTAGCCATTGTTTTAGAAAATAATTTGTATAAGGTGTTACATAACGCTATAGGGCGAAAGTCACTAAAGGTTTCTGGTTTTTATTTTGTAGGAATTAAGGCGATGAAAGTATTGTTCACTTCCTTAAGGAATCTACCTGAGTTTCTTATCCCATCAAAAATTGTTGTAACTTCCTCCCCAATAAAATCCCAACATTTTTGAAAAAAAATATGTTGGGAAGCCATCAGGCCCGGCAGATTTGTCTTGATTCATATTTTTAAGGATTTTTTCAACTTTTTCTTTAGTAAATATTCCTAATAGGATTTTATTATGATCCTCTGTAATTATTTTAGGGATGTTTGCAATAATACTATCTTGATCTTTTAAATTAGGATTTTGGTCAGTGTGATAAAATTCCTCAAAGAATTTTACAACTTCGTTTGCTGTCCCTTCAGGATCATCAATTAGATGATCCTCCTTATCCTTAATGGATGTTATTCTATTTAGAATCCTTCTTTTCTTTGTGTTATTGTGGAAGAATTTTGTGTTCCTGTCTCCCTCTGCTAACCAAATCTCTCTAGATTTTTGTCTCTAAAAAATCTCTTCCTTAGCAAGAACGTCTTCGTACTTCTTCAGAAGGCCTTTTTCTTCCTCATATTGTGAATTATCCATTCCTCTTACTAATACTTCCTCATTAAGAGTTTCTAATTTCCCCTCCAGTTCTAATTTGTTCTCAAATATATTCCCAAATTTTGTTTTATTCCAGAACTTTAGCTTTTCTTTGATAATTTTTACTTTATTGACAACCTGGTAGAGTTTGGAACCAGAGATCTCAACTTCCTTCCACCATCCTTTAATCATTTCTAAAAACCCTTCCTCCTTGAACCACATTTTTTCAAATTTAAATGGGCAATTCTCTGGGATTTTGTCTTTAAGAATTCTTAATTCTACTAGGAAATGGTCTGAACATGAGATCGGTTTCACCTCTGTTGTCATAGTAAAAGGTAGTTCAGCTAAGTTCCCACAGATTAGGAATCTATCTAACTTTTCAGCTATGAAATTGAATCCTTTTCTTCTATTATTCCATGTGAAGCATTCCTTAGAAGTGACAATTTCTATGAGGTCATTCCTATTTATCTAGTCATTAAATTCTTCAACTGCTTTATGGAGCTTGTTAGATCCCCCTCTTTTTTTAGAAGCTTTTTTTATTGTTTTAAAATCACCTCCAATGATAGAGATTTCATTACCAAAATCTAACAATTTCCTTTCAATCTCTTTCCATACTCTATCCTTTTCTATGTTTGGAATTGGTCCATAGACATTAAATATTCTAAAGCTTAAGTTTGTTTGGGAACTCTTAACTAAACCACACCACCAGTTTACATCATCTTCGAGATCTGAAAGAACCACAGATCTTAGGTCCCAAATAAATCCTAACCCAATTGAGGCCCCCCTATTTGGAGCTCCCCAAAGTTCCATAATACCTAGTTTCCTATTGAAGTTTGACAATTCATCACTATCTAATTTAGCTTCTTGTAACATGAGTAAATCTACATTAGTGTTAGAAATACATCATTTTAAAATACGCTTCTTGTTAGGGGCATTTAAACCCCTAACATTCCATGTTAGGATATTCATGGCGATTTGGGAAGGAACTTCCCCTTCCCTGCATTAAAGATATCAATCAAATTGATTTGTCCTTCAACCTTCCCATCCTTCAATCTTAATTCTTGCATAGATTTTGTTCCTCTTTTCTTAGAGAATTTAACACATTCTGGAAAATCTTTGCTAGGAATAAGAGCAGCAATTCCCATAATCTCTTGGTCCTCTTTCTCAGTCTCCTTAATGTTTGTAAGAAGATGCTCAATATACTCCATAGAAAGGGTATTTTCTGAATCCATGCATTCTTTGATCAATAGCTCTTTTCGACCTATGACTTTCTCCTTGTCACAAATTTCATCCAAGAATTGATCCATTAATTCATTAACTACAACATCACATAAATATTTTGTAATTAATTTTACTTCTTCTTTTCTTTTAGTAGATTCTGAATCTTCCTCTGAGAGGATAGGAGGACAAAGAGCTTCCTCATCCATGATATTGCTTGTGACAATATTGTCATTTCCCAGGGATACACAATTGTGATTATCCTCAAGATAAAAGCCACCCCTAGCATAAAAAAAAAATAGATTTTTTTTTTAAGTTAGGGCAAGGATCAAATTCAGACCAGGGGATGAGGAAACATCCAACTCCTTGCTTTCTACCACTATCTCTCCTTCCTCAACCTCTACTGGATTAAAATATATAACTATGTCTTCCTTAGTTCCTACTTCTTCCTGGGGTGACATATTATTTTTTACCATACTGAGTGAATCCTCTAATTCAGCGATAATTTCTGATTTCATGATTATCGGATTGATTTCATAAACTAAATCTTGGATTTTTATTATAATAGGAGCTAGACTTTCAATATTAATGTCCATTTCGGTAATTTTATAATGTTATCTGTTTGTGGGTGACAATTTTCTATCATACCTACATATTTACCATAATAATTTGCTATATTCTTAAAAAATTCTAAGTTAATAAGCTCCACGGGGATATTTGGAAGAAGGATGACCCTTTCAACTGAAAAACTATTAAGCAAATTAGAGTTAAAATTTGGCCTCCATTCTAAAAAAGGGAAAAAAAATGGCCTTTGAAAATAGGGTTTTCTGAAGAAAGGAAACAATTTTTAATTTCTTCCTATTTACATTTTAAAAAGAAAAAGCCATCTGATAAAGCTACAATACTTACTTTATCTTTGTACTGACATTCGAACCATTTCATAATTTCAGATGGAGATGAACCAAAACTGTTCCATCTTGCAAGGATCCCTAATTTTTTACATAGGGTCGAAGTCTTCTTTAGCCTATCCTCATTCATGCAAAAGAAATCTCCAGAAAAGATATTATCATCTTTCGATTGAGCTACATGATTTATCGGCGACTGAGCTCCGCCAGGGGCATCAATACCCTTTGAGGAAAGAGTATTGAAAGAATTATTGGTAGGAAGACAGAAGACAGGCTCTCGATGCAGCTGAGAGGATTTGCACATATTTTTCCTAGATTTTACCTTCACCCAGTCTTTAGGGCATTCCTTCTCCGGGTCAAAACCAGAACCTCGACTGAATCCACCTTCAAGCTTTGCATATTTTGTATGCTCAAAAAACAAAATTTTATGATCAATCTTATCCACCGTAAAGAGATTAAATCGCAACCTTGGACGGGATTTATTATGATGCCAAGAAGTGGAACAAAGGTCCCCCCATCTCCAACCCCCAGCAAAGGAAGCAATGGAAGATGCTCTTCCATGGGAAAGAAGATCTTTCTGGAAGTGGGGAGGAGGAGCCTTAGGAGACTCTGAGCCATAAGAAAAAGTGCATGGGAGGAAATTATCAGGGTTGTCATGATATTTGTCTGAACGATTAGTCATTAGATGCAAAAATCGAGTAGAGTGTGTCATCTTTTTTTCAATATAATATTTATATTATTATATTATTTTATATTATAAACATATTTTTATTTAAATTTTGATTATAACATGTTAATCAAATTTAAGTAATTCAAATTTCATGCGTAGTGGTTTGTGTACACTCAAGAATCAAACCCTAATCCAATCATATTTAATAAATATTAGAGTTCAATTTATGTTTGAGTGAGATCTATTCCAATTTGTCTTAAATATTTGATTATGACTCTTAATAAAAAAAAATACATTATTTTTATTGATCTTTATTCTTAACATACAATAGTCAAGGATGGTGGTCACAAATGTGATCTCACGTGTTTATCGTAAAATTTTTGATGTAGTTTGCATCTAGAAGCGTTATCAAACAATATTATAGACTACAAAAATACCACATCTCTTAATAATCAAGAAGTCAACTCAAATAAAAAAGGCACCATAGAAAGAATGTTAGAATACAAATACATGTATAATGATATATGCATGTAAAGTGATTGAAGAATATATTTTGTAATTCATTGTATTGTGGATGGTGTTTTAATATATTTTATATTGTTTCTTTCCTTTTATATATTTTTTTTATTTCATCTTTTCTTCTTGTTGATTAAAGGGTTCGAGCTAAGTGCACATCAAATGAGTAATTTCTTAAGCCCAATATATTAGAGTGGAATGGTACATTTAAGTGTTAGTTATGGTCTAATGTTCATAATAAAAAAAGTAGATAACATTTTGATTTCGCAAACCAATGCACTTGCACAATGAAGTGAAATGTTATACAAGATAATATTGATGATGAAGTGATTAGGAAACTATATAATTCCACAATAATAAACACTTATTAGTATGAGTCTCAAGGTATAAAAATTTTAGTAGTGTGATTGTGTGTGTTTTTAGTTTCCAAATTAGAAGAGTGTATTTACAAGTAGATCATCGCCTAGATGAAGTAGCGATTAGTTGTTCATCATTGGCAACTTGATTCAATCATTTATATTCACATTAGATGGTTTTGTGACGAGCATGGTCAAGAGTCTTCTTAAGAATTTGTAGTGGTAATTTCTACCTCAATAGATTGGGTGCTCTAGTAGTTTTCTTACTAAGTCGTGTAAGTCAAATAACTAGTAGCTTTGAGGTTGGAGATGCCATGAATTAAAAAGAATGTTGAATGGTTTGATATGAAATGAGAGTTATTTGTGATGTGGGATTTAGGGGGGTAGGGTTAAAAAATGTCATGCAGAGTACCTTGGCTCTGAAGGGTAGTGATAGGAAGGAGCGAGACCTAATAACAGTGCACCATAAGACATGATGATAGTATCATAATTTGAATAAATCCCATGCATAAAACTTGTAGAGACCAAATAATTTTGCATGTTATCTAAGTGTACATTTAAGAGAAAATATATTGTTGGCGTATTACACAATGACTAGTGGAGATGAAGAGTGAATGGTACAAGGCATGATTGAGGAATGATACCTTTTAGGATAAATTAGAGTAGGAATTGATGTAATGTCTTATCCTTAGAATCAAGATAATTATACCATTATATCAAAAGGTGTTGAAATATATTTCATATTACTAGCATTTCCTTAAATAGAACTCAATCATGCAAATTGTGCTCGAAGTGATTGATATTGAATAGTCACTAAATCATAACAGAATGAAAGATAAGTAATAGATGGTCAAATGTTAATAATGAAACCATATGCTTTCATAATTTCATTCAATGTCAAGAATAAAAATTAAGAGAGACTTATTATTCTACTCTCAATAAAACATGTAACTCAAGCATGTCATTGACCATATGCTAGGAGACAAATGTGGAAGGCAATACATTAGAGTACGTGTGTGGATGGGACCCTTAGTAATATCAAAATCAAGTGATATTGTAAATGTTTCCAAAATAATTTAGTGGAGGCATTATGAATAACCATCTTGATGATGGTTTACTAGTTCTTCTTGAAAAGAAGGACCCTCTAGAGGCAATGATTTGTTCAAAGGAGACATGCCATCTATATGTGGTTGACCATTTGGTGGTGGTTGCATTTATTCATGAGTAAATTCAAGCAACTAAAAGAACCTTGTTACTATGGTTACAAGAGTCTTTGTAGATGTCTATAGGACTCCTTACTAGGATGCAAGATGCAAAGCATAGGAAAAAAGCAGGTGACAAACCGTAGTAAATGAAGAATGATTGATTTAATTCAATAGATCAACCATTTTTGCAAGCTTTTGTGGATGGAATTATATTTTTTGTGTTTAGTAAGATGGCATCAATTCAGTCATCAAAGATAGATTGGGTAGCTTGATGAATCTTAATACCCTAAATTTAACCATTACATAATTTGATGCTAAACAAAATTTAACAATCTATTGGTGAAGTAGTGCACTCTTATGATTAGTCATTAAAGGAATTATTGGCAAAGATATTTTATACTCTAGATCTAGTGTTATTCTAGGAATGATTAATTAGGGGCTAAATCAATCAAAGAAAATTAGAATTAATGAATATGGTGATTTGTTGACTCCACAAATATTTGAGACTTAGTTGGAGACTAATAGAAAGAATTGATTAGCTATTGCAATAACATAAAGGTACAAAATAGGTTATGGTATATGGATTGTTCTTTGTAAGGAGGTACCTATAACTATCCTTTGGTTCATCAAGTATGGAGTATCAACATAGTTATTTAACAAGGGCTAACTCTTCCTTAGTTCAATATTTAATTATCAAAATACATCATTATATTTATTGTTGAAAAAGATGATACATCAATTTGTGTTATTAGTTTGAAGAATGTATCCATCCACGTGATAATTGGTTCTGTCAATTGGTATGTCCTTGAATTTTTTAGAAAATGGGGGATTGTGCATTCTCTATGAAATAATTGATCATGTTAAGAGGAATAAGTGTGAAGTCTGAAGGGAATTTGGAAGAGGATAAGATATATAAGGAGGAGTTCATGGGCCCATTTCGTGTGACTAAATTAGTGATGAGAATTATAGTAAGAATTGTGTGTGTGTACACATACATACATACATGCATACATACATACATACATTGGTTGAGTAGTTGATGAACTAGAATAAAATACATGGTTGGATGTGTCTTATATGAATTTTAATGACATCCACAAGATCATCTATTGAAGGGTCCAACAATTTTATCTCTAACAATTTTTAAATTCATCTCAATGTATGTTCTTTTCCTGTTGGGGTTCTTGGTCAAGAATCCTACGGTTTATGATATCTTACCTCCTCAAATAGCTCATTTATACTTCTCATGTTTGAATTGTTTTCATATTTTATATGAATATACTCATATGTTGCACACTCAAAGATGAAGTGTCATTCAATTTCAACCACACTTTTTTTATAGAAAATACAAGTGTTTTCTTCCCACCCTTCATTGGAGACTATCCATCTACCTGTCTCACATCTAAAATGATGACAGTTATGCAACTAAAGTCTAGATTTCCCTTAATTGTAAATCTTCGGTAGTACTTTTCATAATGATCCCCCAAAGGGTTGAACTCTTTGATATAATGTTATTTCTTTACCAATCTATTTTCTCCATCAGTCCTAAATTTTTCTAACAAAAACTTCTTTATCTCTTCAAAACTATTGGGACACTCTTGCACATAGATGTCCCATTTTCTCATCCACTTGTTCTTTTTCTCCATGCAAGTCTTTTTTTATGATTTAATTCCTCCTCAACAATCACTTTATGCTAGCATTTCTTATACATGTTTTTGCCTTTTTTAAATAGCTTGGTAAATGAATTATTGTTGATTCCTCCATCGAGAGCATTCCTACTTTTGCCAAAATAATATCATAAGGAACTATTAACTTGACCTTGAGAGTACTAATGATTCTGATGATTTTGGATTCTTTCTAATTGGCTCCACTTATGGTTTGACACACTATTGTTGGATTAACTATGGAAAGTTAAGTACTGAGAGGGGAGGGGTGAGTCAGTACTTATAAAAGTTTTAAACCTACAATCTAATCATATACCGAACTGAATATATTGCAAGTAGTCATAGTAAAGCATATAAACTAAAACATGTAAACACAACTCATAACACCAAAGTTTTGGGTCACGCATAAATCCTTTGTTAGAGGAAAAAACTATGGTGGGGATGACACCCACAACCTTCACTACTGCAGCAAAAAGGGTGCTCGGTTAGAGCTACAATGTTAGCTATTTCAGATAGCTTACCATGTTAGGAATATAATAAGACTTATTTAGTCTACCTTGTGAAAGGATTTTACAATCTCTAATCTAAGAGATGTACCATGTTAAAGGATTTACAATATAAGACATGTTAGGACCTACCCAGTAATGGGATTTGCACTACTCCTAATACAACAAAACTTATTACAAAATGTCTGTGTAAATACATAAATCAAATGTTGTTCAGACTAGTCATTGTGCTCATTGACTTTATTACCTCAAATTGTATTCGGTAGCTCAATCACTTAAGCTTTGCTTTACTCTGCATATATCTCCTTCACTTCTTAACTCCACTTCATACACATCATCTCATCCTCTTATGTATTATGTTTCTCTGATCTTGTATATGACTTCCAGGCGGTTAATAAAGATCTAGGGCTTTCTATCTCAACGGTGGAGATTAAGTGGTGCAATATTGGTTATACTTCCAATGCATTATTCCTTCTTTATTTTCATTGATGGATCTGCCTTGTGATCATGTACAATTAGCTTTTTGTAATCCCAATGTTCTAACTAACACTCGCCTTGGGTTCTGTAAAACATCCAGTGCTCGGTGTCCAGATTCAATGTATCTGCATTGAATAATTATGTAGGCTTTGTAAAACTCGGTAACATGCTATGTTCTTGCTGGTGACATAGTGTGCTCAGTTCAGTAACTATCACTACTCGGTGACTTACTCACTCAGTAATTGACTCACTCGGTAATTGTCTTTTCTCGGTGCATGTCTTTGCTCGGTGCATTACTATATTGCTTTACCGACTGACTCTTATGAACAATGACTTTGAAAAAACTAATGACAACATAATAAATTGGGTAGGAGTAACAACTACTTCCCCAAAACTCACAATCTAAAGTACAACTGGTGTAACCAATGAACTGAAGAGGGTATTCTTGTTTTTTCAATCGCATAGCTTTGCTTTCCTACACTTGTTTTGCCAAAGGTGAGAATCTTTCCACCCTCCTCAAATCCTTTTTTGATTTACAAGTCTCATAGTTGTGCCTATTGTGAAAATCAATTCCAAAGTACTTGTATTCTTCCACTATCTCCAAAAAGCAACCCTCAAATTTGTTGCTTCTTTCTTTTCAAAGAGAAAATCATGGCTTTAGTCTTTCTAGTGTTTTCTTACCTCCCAACCTCTTGACAAAAGAGTTCCAAAGCCATCAAATGTTCCTAAAATCATGCACAATTTTTGCACTTGGGATAAGATTTTATGAGTATAAAAGTAGTTTTTCCACAAATCTTGGAAATTCGATACCTTCCCCAACAATTTTGTATAACCACTCTTCAAGCTTATCAATATATAAGCCAAACAAAATGGACAAAATATGATACCCTTTCTTGACTCCAATGTCACTACCAAAACATTCAAACATCCCCTCCTGAGTTCTAATTTTAGCTTGACCTAATCATAAAACTTATGCACTATAGTTCCAAGTTCATTAGGAATCCCAAGTTCCTCCAACAATTCCAAAATTTGTCCCCATGAACAGTGTTAACGGCCTTTTTGAGGTCAATGAATCAACAAAAGTTTATTCCCCTTGGGTGTCCCGAACATTTCCAATGAAGTGTCTAATAGTGAGGCAATGATCAATGGTGGAGGGATTTTCTACAAATCCAACTTTCCCTTTCACTCTTTTTCCCTCTCTTTTTGTCCAACTATTGATTCTACACTCTATCATGCTCGCAAAAAGATTTTCAAGGAGCAAGTTTATCATAATAGTATGATAGTTAGAGGAATTATATGTCTCCACTTTTGTGTAAATGAATCACTACAACTATCTATTATGTCATAATATTGCTTTTGAGTGTTATTATTAAAAAATACTCTTGATGTGAGGGCAAGTAGCTCGACCCCCCACTTGAGAAATTTAGCTTGCAGCCCATCAATGTCTTGAGATATGTCACTTGACATGTTTCGTATACCTAGTCTAAAATCTTCCTTTGTGAAGAGTTCTTTTGAAGCACTAATTGTGGGAGGATTGTCTTTCCCATGTGTTCATTCATCGAGGAGCTTTGCATAGTCTAACCAATGGGCATTTGTGATATTATTTTTTGTTTGTTTTCTCTCGATGTAGATCCCTCCAAAATCCTTTAGATTTGTGCTTACCCTAAAATATTAACTCTTTCCTTCTTACCCTCGCATAGCTTTCTCTTCTAGACTTTTATCAATTTCTCATATTTTATTTTGCTTTCTTTGGTTGATTCATTCTCTTTGACAAATCTTTTTGCAACCTTGCACTCTTTGTCATACAATGGGTTAGTTGGAAAAGTATTTGAAGCCCCTTTCTTAGGTTGAGATCTCTTGCAAACCTTTAGTGTTTTGTGGATTAAAAGGATCAACATATTGTTGTAAATGTATTCCTTTTTGTCATTGTTTTCCTTACATGATATACTATTATTTCCATGTAAAGGTCTTGCTTAAGTGTTGTAGCAAAAAGCTCTATATTTTCTCATTTCACAAGGACTTTACCTTGTGAATGAACATTTATATGCTTATGTAGGGTTTGCCCTTGTTGTCAGTTGTTTGTATGGATGGAAAAGTTAGCAAGGAGAGGCAAATGATATAATTTCAGCTCAATAGGGTAGCTTCCAATATTGAACTCCAACAAGATAGGATTAGAATACTGAGAGCATATTATATAATTGACCACCCTTTGGCTTTTTGTAAGTTTTAAAAGTAATACATTTGGATCTTGGCCAAGTCTTCATGTCATTCATTATAACCATGTCGTACAACCTACATAGACCTAGCAACTCCACTCCAAAATGAAAAACACTCTCATTTCCATCTTGTGAAGCCTTTCTGCAAAGTTAGTCCCCATTTTCCTCTAGCCACGGGGTATTCTTGTCCCCCCATCTTCTTTACCCAAATGAATATACTGATTAGCGGTTTCCCTTGCATAGAAGTCACCTCTGTAAACTATTTCTCCCAATGAAATCGTAAATGTATTTTTTCATGTCACACACAGGTCTGCGCTATCTAGGTTTATCTTCTTGTAGAATCGTGAACTTTTGGAGCAAAGTAATAGGCAACCACCCTAATAATAACTTCATTGTCTCCTGCTTTCTGCCATATGAGCTACTTATTTGGATCCACTTCTCCACTTTTACTATCATCCATGTTACGCTTACTAAAATTATGCTTCCTCCATGTCCTTAACCTATTTCAATCCCTTAATTCCATGCTAAGATTTTATTGTACCCTACAAAGTGTATAACTTTACAATCATGATGTTCATGTGTTTTCGTAAGTATAGTAATGTATTTTCCCTGTACTATAGCCCTCAATCTCGATCCTCTCCTCCTTGGGTAACCTCTACAATTCCAACTTATCATATGAAGATGCTCTCGTGGGGCCCTATATTCATATTTGTTGTTTGGTAAATGCTCATTGATTTGAACCTTTCCATTTTCAGCCATGCCCGCTTTCCTACTCTTATTGTTTTTACTTTCTTCCACTCCTTCATTTTCTCTTCTTGTTAGACAAGTGCCAAGTCTCCATCAAAGTAAATATGAGTACCCTCTAAGCATTCCCCTACTTTTTAGGATTGCATTCTTGTCTTCCATGTTTTTCAAGACAACACTTACATGTTTATTCCTTACTCCTTTTGTTTTCTTTCCAATCTTGTTTGATTGTTAAATATAACTTGTCCAATTCAACTGGTCCTTAAGGAAATCTCTTGTTAAAATATTGATCCTCTCCTTTGCATAGTCCTAAAGACCTTTAATGATCATATTTATAGCTTTGTCTTGCTTGTCTTTTCCTTTTCTTGTTTACCTCTTGATTTGTTTCTTTATGATTTCCTTGGCTCAATTGATAGCCCATATACAACGCATGCACAAGATTTGGCCTCTTCTATTGGATCTCTTAGTTTATTTTTTGTTCTCTTTTCTTCATGCTCCAATTGTTATTGGGATATCTTCTACTTGTATTGTGCCACTTACTTTTAATGTCTCCTCTCTCTTTTTTGTTGCTTTTGTTTGTTCTAATTCATTCTTTCTATTGGTCAACAAATCTTGTCCTCTTGTAATAATATTTTGTAATCTTCTTATTTGCTCTTTCAGCCAATTAGTTTCCTTTCAAAATTCTAACTCGCATCTATATTTTGATTCAAATATCTCTTCTTTCCTTTTCCTTTGCCTTTGTTTGTTCTAATCCATGCTTCATATTGGCCAACTCATTTGTCCTCTTCCCATACTATTAAGTTTGTTATTGTTCTTCAAGATTTCAACTAGCTTTTATAATTTGCTTTACCCTGACATTTCATGTTGTTCCTTTGCTTCTATATATACGATCCTCCTTCATGCTCACGAACTCATTTATACAAAGCTTTGTTTTACTACGACAACGGAATGGTCATGGGGTTGTATGGGTCTTTACTGTCTTAGAACCCTTCCACTTTCCCACTTTGTCTGCAACGACAGCTTTGATTTTGCTTTGCCTTGCCTTTGATACCTCTCGAAATGAAAAAACCTCTTATTTTTACCTTTGTTATCACCTTGCTCTGATTGCTCGCCTACCATAGATTTGGCATTTTAAAAGTGGTGGCTGCATTGTTTTTAGTCGTTTTTTTAAAGTTCATGGAAAGTGTTTTTCTCTACGACCATCTCGAACTTTGGGATCTGCCGACGCCTTATCCTGGTAATTGAATATGATTATCATGGTGTTGGATCATAGAGCTCGTATCCTATAAGTACTTGAGAAGGGCAAGTCAATTATGACGAGTCATAAGCATAGTTCTCAAGCAAAGGTCATTGGGGTTTCGGCTAACTGGCAATACATAATCTAGCTGCCCTAACATCTCAAGTGATCCTCAATATGGTGCCAAACCTGTCACATTGTCAAGCTTCATATAACTCTTCATTTGCCAATTCCGCACGCCGTCCTAGTTAATATGTAATTGTGGCAACATCATTAAAATTTCATAACCATCTACGCTCTGAGAACTCGTCCTCAGGTATGTCTTGACTCAAAGATGCGTCACATAATATATGTCAAATTAAGTTGTAAACAGTCATCATGGTGTCAGATTGTATGTATGCAATGTAGATTTTGTATACCGTGCATGATCAATGAAGGTGCCTGTGATTAGCTGATCAAATTACAGGATTATACAGCAAAATTTCACCATCTGTCAGGGTTTGTTTATTGTCTTATTTTATAATTTACATTTGGGCTAATCAGCTTTTAGTTTTCCATGGTGGAGTAGCTGATTCACTTTGTTCATTTTCCCAATTTGGGCTTCTATACACATGATTTTAAGACCCTTGGCCAACAACAGGCTGCAAATGGTGGTGTTCCTTATTGCACAGTGGTAGAGGACAGGCCGACTACAATTGGATTCGAGTTCAGTATCACTTTCTTTGCTCATACCTGTGTCTGGAAATATAGGAATACAAAAAGTTCATAACGAATAAGGTGTTCTAGTGGTTAACTTTCTTTTAAATTTTGCATAAGATGCAAAGTTTAAGTTTAAATTGTCATAAGCGAGTATAATAATCAGATTGGCAGGCTATTAGTACTCTTTAAACGATTAAAATTTGTGGTTGCGCCAACTTGGTGTACATCATTTCTAGAATCTTTTTGTGGAATTACCCGTAACATGCACGCACATTCACAAAATGGGTTAGCATTTGAACAAATTAGGAACATGTCCAATTCAACTAAACCATATCCAAACTCCAAAGTAGAGAGAGAAACGTTCAATCATTATGAAATCAATATTATTAGAGTAGAAACATCAAATTATCATTACTATCTTGTCATTTTTGTTAATTTGAAGTCTGGTGTGTAGTTAAATCTGGAATGCATGTGGGATCTCAGAGTTTCATTTTAAGTTCTTGTCAATACTGTTGATAAACTGTTGACATGATTTAACAAAACTTGATTATTAGTTGGATAACTGTTTACAGTTCTTAATGTATGGCTTTTAAACCCAATAATATCTGGATACTTTATAGGACTATTGAATACATAACAAGTCCCCAAATTTTGAGAGCAAAAATTTAAAATCCCATTGCTTGATAATGAAATCCAAACTATGAACCTAAAAATCCATTAGAAACTGAAAAAACTGTCTTCCGTATGGCTTTCATCTCTGAATTGAGAGTCAAGTGAAAAAGGAACTGAGTTGATTTGTAGAGATAGAATAATTATCCAAATGTACAGTATCAGTAAGTGACAAAAACTTTGCCCCAAGTGTTGCTAATAATACCTAAAGGGGTAAGGACAAAAAAGGAATTACCCCCATAGTACTTGTTAATTTCTTCAGTGGCAACTGCTTCCTATTTTCCAAAAGGGGCCTCAAATTAGAAGTCAAGGCAGTTAACTGCGTATGTTTACTATATCAAAAGAGGTCAAAATAGGCTATGCCCACCTCGAAGAAGCAATATCTGTGGTCAGAATTTTCTTGAGTACTTTAAGGACAGTACATCAACTATATCTTCCATGTACAGCATTTTGAGGCAGACTTCCTGAGAAATTATTCCAAGAAATGATGAAGTTCAGAGCATGGGTGACTGAATGAAAGAATACATGTATTCATACCAGATCAAAAAGTGGTTGGAGGAAGGACAGTCAAAAACTCTAGAGGCAATCAATTTCCACAGATCTACCATCTATTCATTGGAGTCAAACTTTTTGGAATCCCAGAGGTTGAATCCAATCTTAGAATATTTTCTCCTTTCTGCCTCCTTACTTCATCTAGTGCCGAATCAGCATCCTCGTCCATTTCCTCATCATCTTCCTCTTTTCCCGAGGGAACTACATCATCTTGCTCCTCGGAGGCATCCTCACAAACATATCCCCAAGGGGAGAGAAGCTTCCCTGACCGCACTGGATCTGATCTCATGGCGTTTCCATGTTCATAGAAAGTGTGCATTCGGCTCTCAAGCATCATGTTTCTCACACTATCACCTGTGGGAGGAGGAGCTGGCCATCCATTTATCCTATTATTCACACCTCTGTAAGAGGCAGAACCATCTTCGCCAGATTCTGAAGCTTTGCTCTCCATGAAATTGAGATTTTGTGTAGATCCTACAAGAGGACTTTTTCTCTCTGTAGTGTGCTCATTCCCATTTTCTTTTCTTCCTGTGAGAGGAAGAGATGTTCCAAAAGTGCTCATCTGGTTTATACTGTTATATTGAAGATTATCAGTATCACTTGAGAAAACATGATTGGGGCATATCACAGCAGTTGGGAAATCTGAACTAAGCCGAGATTTATTTTTCTCTAGTTCAAAATCATTGGAATTAATCAATACAGGTGCAACCTTCTCTCGCTCCTCTTCAGGGGCAGGAATGCTTTGGGGGGCTACTGTTACAGAAGCACTAATCTTCTCCTTTTCTTCAAGCTTGCTTTCTTTCTCGTCACCATCATTCTTCTCCTTCTCTTCAATTACCGCCTTGTAAGCTGCAACCTTTCTTCCCCGAGATCTGGGTTGGACATTGTCAGATGAAGGTAAAGCAGAGGTTGTCACAACAGTGGCTCTTTTGTTTCTACCTTTCCTGGCATTCTGTGGAACAGCGTTTACTACAGGGGAACCTTCCACAGCAGCATCATGTTGTGCTTTCATTGCAAAAAGATCCGACTCCAGTTTCATAAGCCTACCACGATATGCAGCAATCTCGGACTCTGCCCTAGCCAATGCACCCCAAAGTTGCACATTTTCCATTGACTGCAATCCCATGGGGATTGTAAAGACAAAACATAAGGTCAATTTTAAGGATACTTGCCACATGAAAAGTCAAAAAATAAAGAAAAAAATCAACATTGATTTTAATTGTATGGAATTTCTCACTTGTGCTTCCCAAAGTCGTTGGTGCTTCTGAGAAAGTCCACCAGGCGGCCTAATAATTCCTCTCTGATAGGCTCCACCTGGAGCAATCCCTGCTGCAGGAGGGGCTGGGGGTGCCATATATCCATAGCCACCAGAAAATGGTGGATAGGGATAGGGGTATGGAGCCTGATGGTGTGAGTGAGCCCACCATGCTGCTGGATCCCAAGGTCCTGCAGTGAGAAACGGCCAATAAATCTAATCGGAAGAACAATAAATAAGATTCATCTATGCTTTTTCTAAATGAGTATAATATTTAGGTAAGAATCCTTAGCATGTTTTGGGAGAATAAATGAATGAGCAAAGGAAACAAGGAACAGTCTATATTAAACAATCAATTCTAAAAATGCTCAAATGAGGATTTATAATCTACACAGATCCCATTAAACATTACCTGGGTATCCTACAGGATAAGCATAGCCACCTTGGTACCCATATGGAGCAGCAAGGTCATTTGCAGGATGAGCTCCCGTAAATCCAGTGGTTTGCCAGTTGGAATCATTAGATCCTGGAGGAAAAGGATAGAATGGACCCGGTGGTGGTGCTATTGCAGGATATTCTGTAAGTGGCCAATATGGTCCTGATTGCTGTTGCGGCTGTGGCTGTGGCTGTGGTTGTGCCTGTGCCTGTGCCTGTGGTTGCAGCTGCGGTTGCCCTTGTGGCAATGCACCCTGATGTCCATGAAGAACTTGCTGTTGCTGTTGATGTTGATGCTGAGGTTGATGTCGAGCTAGAGGGTGAGGTTGCTGTGCCTGAGAGGAATGAGCAGGGAATTGCAAGGAATGCTCTGGTTGCACCTGCTGTGTGTATGGCCACTGTAAAACTTGAGGACTTTGATGGTGTACACCTGTAGCATTCTCTTGCATGGGACTTTCCACCCTATAAAACCTTTTTGCAACTGTTACTCCACCTTGGATCTCTCCTTCTTTTTGCTGTTGGTAAAAATATGAAAAGCACTAAACTAATTATTTCCATAACCAAATCTTCAAAATCATTTATTTGAGTTCATCACAGACCTAATGTTTCATGAATTAGCAACAATCATGCTTCTTTGGTCACTTATCTACATGAGAAAGCAAGTAGCCCTCTTGGTCACTGTTCATATAATCTGTTTGATGATGATCATTTCAAGGAGATGGGCAAAGTATCAATCGGTAATTGTCCGTTCACTCAAGGAACAAAAAAGCCACACAATCTATCTGTTTGCAGATTCCAGAACTCAAGTAAACTATATACAGCACCCATGTGGACTCACTTTGCTATTTTGGTTCACGAAGCATTAAACCATGAACCATTTCAAGTTTTTTTAACAATAGGTCTCAAAGTTTGCAAACATGTGGGTATCATTTACCATTACTTAAGGAGCGAAATAGCCTTAAATTTTGCAAAGGAGCCTGCACACAGTTTTATAATCCCAAGAATCAACACTGAAAAAATTCAATAAAACAAGTTCTAACTTTGTTCTTACGTTCAATCTAGTATGAGTAGATCGATTGTCCAGCATAAAATTTATTAGAAATTTAGACGGTATTTGGTTTGCTGTTCAAGGCAATATATAGTCTCAACATTGTAATGACATATGGATATATTTTATGGACATAACAAAACCTGTATATCACAAGCTTCAGACAGAGATTTATATTGTCGTGTGCACTTAAAAAATATATGGGGCTATTTTACTGGAGATTTTATCCAGACCCAGAAGCCTGTCTTCTTGGCTTGATTCAATCCAAACATAGACACAACATTGTTAACCAAAATACCCCTAACCTGGCCCATGACAATGGCCATAACCGTTGCCACAAGTCAGCCTATCGGCCCTATCCTCATTACAATATACGCCTTTTTCACGTTATGCATTTTTTTTAGGAGGAACAACGAATTGCAGCCCAAATTTCTCAAAACTAAAATATATTGCAACTAGTCTTTGATCCTATAATAATATGTTATAATCTTCATTATATTCATAAACAGAAGTCAGCAAGACTGCAGAATCCTTAAAAATGCAGCTTATAGCATGAGCGTTCGACAATAAGACAGAGCAATACTAGTCAATCTTTTCAAATATTACATGAACTCATTCATTCCTATCCTAGACCAAATGGCTCGGCACAAAATCAATACTTGATATTATTTTATTTAACATTAAAGAATACCCAGTGCGACTAAAGTTGAGCACAAAGCTGAAAAACTACGCAATGGGACTGCCCAGCCCATTGCATCTTCATTAAAACGATAGAATGCAGTTTAAACTGACTACTAGCACAAAATAGAAACAAACTCTTAAGACACCACTTTTGAATAGGTAGTATCCGTCCAAAACGAATGTTGGAGTACTTGCCCGGTGAGTTTCGACTTGTTTGACCAACCAAGTACACCATTATAACTGCATAATCGGGTAGCGGGTTTTAAAAACTTTGTATTTGGGAATGTTATATTGTTCAAAACATCTCTCACAGAAACTAGAAAACAAATAAATGAAAATGGCAGCACAGTTCTATGCAGAAAATGTCCAAACTGCTATTCCCCAAACATTTTACAGAAGGCAGCAAGAACCAAACGCTTGCAATTCCTTTTAAATAAACCCTGCAGATGGACAACATGACTCTCAAGAGACTGTTCATGTATAACCCCATTACAAACAGTGCAAACCCACACTGGTTTTTCAAAATGGTAAAAACTAAAGCTAGTTGCAGAACAGAAATGTCAGAAAGGACTATGTTACAATACCTGATTATCTGGAGCCTCAGTCTCGGTAGTATTGTTCAATGAAGGCTTTTCCCGCTTCTTCTTCTTTTCCATTACAGTTTCTGCTACCGCTTAACCGAAATTCCAGGTGAGAGTGGAAACGGGTTTTGTATAAGAATGAAGAAAAAAACTCAGGGGATGAAACCCATCCCTACCCTTCAGAAAAATGCAGAGTATCCTTCTGATTTTTGCACCAAAAAAGGCATTCAGGAGCTCAAAATGCTCAGAATCTCTTATTCTTGTTTGGTCAGAGATACAGATGGGTCAGAGATCATCGCAGAGGAATTTTAGCATCTGTACATGTTCTCCTATTCCCTGGCCCTCTATACCTCGGGAAAACAAAAAACAAAAAAAACAAATCAGAGGCTAGCGAGCCAAACGATTAAATCGCGTGCATGTTACGCCGATCGTACGAATAGAAAGCGGCCCAACAATTTAGATCACACCTACGCCGTACGATGGGGTGTGCATTTTCACACTTCCCAAGACCTGCAGTGACTAGCCCAACTCTACAGAGAGCGATTTTCGAACAAATTTTTTATGTCCAGTCTACCTAATTATTGTTTTCACGAAAATGTGGACTTGAAAAAGCGCCGGTCGGGAAATTCTTCCCGACAAAATTTCGCCGGTAGGCAGGCGAGTTTCTCGCCGGCAAAGAAGTCAACATTTCGCACTCAACACTAGAATATGAGTTAAAGGGTGTTTTTAAGTTGTAAGGTTTACATGACTTTTATAGGTTTGTGTTCTTTGGGAGGAGGGATTGTATGGGGAAAGATGTTCCCCCTTGAAGACCACCCTGGTCAGCTTAGTAATCTCCATTACAACTCCTAAAACACCTTTAAATAACACTTAAAGCTTTATTGTGTACAACATGTCTCCAAACATCTCATTAGGTGCACATCTCAATGAGAAAGTTTAAACATTTTAGGGCAGTCACATGGCCAACGAAAATGAGTCTCATTGCTTAAACGTTTGAATTGTTCTCAAACAATTCATATGATATTTAAAGGATAAATAGGTCAAATATTACTAAAAATTTGTTAAAGATATTAGATTTTTATAAGCTGTTGGTTTAGTGGTGGAGACTTTGTAGTCTTGATCATAATTTTTTTGATGATGATTTATTTCTATATTTTCTGTCATTTGTGTATATGAGCCACATACCTCTAGAGAATGGTGATATTGTTCTTGTCTAGAAGTCTAAGTTTAAGTCATTATAGGACTCTACCTTCATGAATCTATTACAACTTCCAAAATTTCACAGTATAAGTGAAGTTGCTCGGTGAACTAAGTTTTGAATCGAGTTAGGTATATCATAATGTCATGAAAGAGGTCACAAGTGCAAATCTTAAAGGGGGTAAGGCATCTACACATCATTTGTAGCACACTTAGGGGTCTCCCACAAGGAGTATGTGGTAGTCATGTATTACTATAAAAGGGTCTATTTCCATTTCCATAATAACTAGTAAATGAAATTTTGAGATTCAATTGTAAGAGCTTTCTTTTGCATCAATTTTTTAGATCAAATTTTGTGATTCACCATTAAGATGAAGAGCTATATAT
>MU225215.1:3913270-3932835 GCA_018584345.1 Thuja plicata | reverse complement strand
GTAACAATAGAGTTAAGAATTAGTTTTTATTCATATGTTTCAAAGTAGAGAAAAGATAGCACATTCTACAAAATATTCAATTTTAAAAAAATATAAATATTTTTAAAGTAGAAGAAAGATATTCAGATACAAAATTATGTATTTCATAATTGATCATTCGAGTAAAATATTTTTAGTAGTATCCAATTTAAAGACAAATTTATTAGTGAGAAGGATAGGATTGTGCTTTATCACTTATTCTTGTTTAATGGTGTTGGATTAATGAGTGGTTGGCTTCCTTCACATTAGATTTGCACATGTGTTTATGCTCCTCTCTTTGGGAGAATCAACACTTATTCTTGTAAGTCAGTAAATTTAATCTATATTACGCCTTCCTCATTCTTATTAGCCAATGTCTCTAAGATTTGTATTTGTTTTTAAAGACTAGAATACTTCTTAGCTTGTAACTTATTAGCATTTTCCAAAGGATTAGTTTCCTCCAATGTTATTGGATAGATTAGTTATGGTGATATTTATTCATTTTATCAACATTATGCAACAAGATATTGAAAAGGTTGTTAGTATTGGGTTCTAGATGATGAATAATATCCCTTCATTATTCATGACATCGAATCTTACTTTGTCTTTCTATTGGTGCATTATAGACATCTTGCTATTGTGCCTAAAGGTTCGAGGGGATTTTGTTCTAAAGGAAGGTACAATATTATGTTTTTATAAGACAATATAAACTAGTCTCTTTCTACTATATTATAAAATTATCTGGAAAAAATTTTAAGAGAAAAATGAATGTACAACTAACATTTTATATATAGATGTAAAGTGCATTTTAGTATCAAATTCAAAGCTCCATTTTTAATTGTTAGAGAACTTATTTTGAATGTATTTATGTTGGCATCTTTTATCGTGGAATCTTTAATACTTGCCACCAAAACATTACCAAATTCTAATAATATTCGTGACAAAATGCAATCTTTCTCCCATAAAGCAAAGCTTATGATGTTCAACCTCATTAGGATTTCTTCTCGACCAACTTGTTCTTTTTTATCGTTATTTTATATTTATAGTGTGTCAGTTTTTGAGAGATGACATGCTTGTTCATGTCAATAGGCATTTATTTACCTCCATCCCTATCATTTACAATTTTAAGTATTTCATAGCTTGATGACTCGGTCCAAAATGAGCATATGAATGATGAACTTTTAGTTAGGAGATTTTAGAGTTCATGTTGGTGAGTTAGTATAATTTTACAAATGTGTTTATTTTTGTACCAACTCAAAAAGTACGCTTGTGAGGAAATTATATGAAGTATAATGTACTAACTTTAAAGTGCTAAATGAAAATAAAATTATATTTATGTTCTTTAAACTACTTGTAGAAAAATAAATATAATAGAAAAACAAAATCAAGAAAGAAATGTAAAAGAAATTATTCACTCAAAATAAAATTAATTAATAGAAAATAACTAATAGGAATGGGTATACCAATCATGGTTGTGGGTGAACTCTATCTTTTAGTTGGATTATGTAGACATTTCAATAACGTTAGCGTATAATCTCCTTTTAATGACACACATGTGGAGAATATATCAAGTGACAAAAGTTTTTGGTAGAATGCACATTTTACCAAAGCAACCTCTTCATTTTTGTACCTTTATTCAATATTATAAATTTTAAGGATATAGTAAAATATTTTGATGATTCGATTAAATTTTATCTTGTTAATATGATTACATAACAAAACATAGCACATGAATTACTTAGTTTTTACTATTTGTCAACTTTTGTGATGTGCAAATAGCCAAGCATATGTAAACTTTTTTAAAACACTTCAATAAATGGACATGTCAACTCTTCAATATGTTAGCACAAAAATATTTGAAGCGTTAAATCAATAATTGAAGCGAAAATCTCCATCATCAAATAGAAACATCAAAGAACAAAAAATTTAAATCCTTTTTTAAATGTAATATAATCTTGAAAAAACTAGAAACTAAGAATTACCTTCCACGTGGCCAAATCCTCTTTTTGACTAAAGTAGAGGGATTCTCAAGCCAACCTTAAGATCTTTAGAAATATTTATACAAATATTCACAATAATTTTTTAAAAAAAATTACATGCAAAAATATTGTGCAATTCTAAAGTTACATGTAACTTGTAAGTTTTACCTACAAATTCACCACAAGTAGAAGTTGTGGTGGACACTAATAATGCTCAATCCATAACATCTACAATTCATTTAGTACATGATTAGTCAACATAAAAATTATGATTCTTCAACTATCCATGTGCATTCATTCAAAATAAAAAATACAAGAAATGGTAAGGGAAATTAGGGAAAAATACTCATGAAATAAAATTGATGGTTTGATATATAAAAATGATTTGTTTTTTTTAAAACAAACTTTTGAAGCATTTATTTGAGACATAAAATCTTGAAAATAATTATATAACAAAGATTCAAAGGCTCATAAATATACCATATACATAAGTTTGATATATTTACTCATATCTACCTCTCCTATCATATATACTAAAAAGTGCATTAAAAAAGACAAAAAAAACTCACCACCCTCTAAAATGAAGAATTGTGATATATTGTGTGATAAAATATTTCATTAATTCTATCATTCAAAGAAATAGATTCCTCTAGAGAAACAAACTTGTTATTAGTATTTAAATACACCACTATTAGATCCTTAGATTAGAATAACCTTGTATCTCAACTTAAATATTCCCTAGATTTTATCCACATCTTCTAACATTTTTCTTTCCATAGAAAGAGTTGTACATTGATGTTTTTTTATGTTGTACTTTTGGGGTTTGGAAATGAGATCCAAAATATATATAAGATTTTCATAATTGTGACATATTCATGTAGCTCCTCTTTCCCACAACAAATGTGATTAATTCTGAAATCTCTATAATTAGCAAGTTAGTGTGGTTCTAAATATTACTCCTTTAGCTTGCTAGATATATATATATATATGGTTACATAGTGGTTCACTTGGGATGTCTTATATATTTACCTTAGTCATTTGTTAATTTATATATTTTAAAATTAGAGTACTTACTCTAGTTGTAGAATTACGAAGCTATGATAATCTAAGTATATTATATATGAGAGGTAGTAATTTCACTTTAAATGTCATATTTTAATATATTTTTCTTTTAGTAAGAATCATAAAGGTTTCTTCCTTGAAGTTGGTCAGACACTTTTTTCACATTTCTCTCTTATTTTCAACTTAACATTATTTGGATCATTTCATATTATATTTTTTTTCTTATACTTTCACAATATTTAGTAATTCATTCAAAAATAATATTATACCTTTATTTTAGGTAGTAATTATGCAACATAATTTGGTTGTAAATGTGAGAAAACTCATTATTCTTCATAAATCAGTTATTATTTATAGAAAAAAAATTTCTTTAAGTATATATTTGTTCAATGTAAAACTCAATAAAGATTTGTATTCAATGTCTACTCATTAAAACCAAAAATAAAAAATAAAATAACTCACAAAGACTTTAGGGTTTCTTAATACACAAGTTGTCCCTAACGGGTATCCCTCACTATACTAAAGTGAAAAAAGGAAATTACAAACTTGTAAATAAGTATTTCATCAATAGCTCATCCCTTATCCTCTTGAATAAATTCCTTAACATCATTTGTTCTCATCCAAATTATAAGACCCGTGAGTGAATTGATGTGCATGATATAGTGGAAGTCGTCCACGATTTCAAATATTTGTGCTTGTTGCTCTTGAGACACAAGAATCATTTGATCATTCAAAACAAGTATGAAGAAATAGGGGAGAACAAGGTGTCAAAAAAAAAAACTTTCAAAATTTCAAGGTATGATAAAGACAACATTAATATTGCTTGAAATCTAGTTCCTAAACTACTTTTTAATAAATGGTGGAGATCAAGAAGGTAATATAAAGGGAGCACATATATTGGCACTATTTTTGTTACAAAAAAATATTGTAGTAATAGGTGTGTCGCTCATAAATTGTTGAATTGTGAGAAGCATTTTATAAATTACTTTGATTGAAAGTTAGTTGTCTTAAAAAGTAGAAATGTCAGCATGTTCCACCTAATTTTGTGAAAAGTAATTCAACAAATTTAAAACTTTTTTATGTGCGGAGAACAAAATGTAGAATTGTGAAAATGCAAACTTTTTCACATTTAGATTACTAAATAAAAAAGCAAATTAAAAAAATATTTTTTTGACAAAAGCTAAAGGCACTAATCAGAATATTTTGAAAAAAAAAAACAAGTTGTTAGAAAGAAAACACAAAGCTTTATCTCCAAATGGTACTTTTAGGGTTCTATCAAAAGAATTATAAAATTGTTGGAGAGCATGCTCAACATATTTTTAACACCAAGTGGTAAATTCAAACTTGTGCTAAGCCTAATAAAGTATTTGGTTAGTCAAAATTAGAATGTGAGTGTGTCATACATGTTGGTATTTTAAAAATTTCATAATTCATAACATATTTGTGTTGTGTTTTCTAAACTGTGAGTACATTTTGATTTATTTTGTTACTTTTGGCCCCAAATTTCTTGTACTTATTTATCACATACTCTTGATAGTCCTCCAAGTTATACTTTATTAGGCTAGCCTTGAGAAGGGGATATTCTTCCATTAGTTGAATATCATCCTTGAGTGCCAACAATAAAAATAGTCCTCCAATGTCATTTTCACCAATAGTTATACCACAGACATTCATTGGTGTTATTACCTCACTTCAAACTTTCTCTTAACATAGTTCACTATTGTCAACTTCTTCAAGACCTCTACCCCAACATGTCAACTATATTGGGTGAAAAAAGATCTATGAAATGTTGGCTATTCCTATTACCAACATTATTTTTGCACTCTTTGGATCCTATCATAGAAGTAATTGCACTCTTCACATGGTATAAACTAAGGAAAAAAAGTTTGCTCAACTAGGTAGTTAAGGGAACAATGTTGAATTTGAAAAAGTGATACTTGAGGAAGATTATGTGTGTCATCTTGAGAGACGGTCGAATCCTCTAGTGGAGATGTTAAAGGCGGTGCTAGTTAAAGTGATTAAGATATCAAGTTGGATCCATGTAGACTTTTCATTTGTGTTTCCCCATGTGGCATAGTAAATGTAGATACCTAAAATGTTTTCCAATATTTTAAGTGTCAACACGCTAGTACTATCCCACAAATATGTTTCCGATGTTAATTGAATAGATTTATTATTTGTTAATCTATTTTACCTTTATTTTGATATTACTTAAATAAGATTTACTATACAATTAATCAATCTAACAATTCATTTGATATTAATTAAAAATATATTTTTATTTATTTGATTGATTTAACTAGTTTAACATGAATAAATTATATTTATTTAAGTAAATCAATCATTTCCTCCAACATTCTCTTGTGAATTAAATTAATACATAATATTTGTTTAATTCCTCTAAAATCAGTTTAGTCAACTAATTAATTGCTTGCATATTCCTCAACTATTTTGTTTAAATAAACAAAGTCAATATTGCACCAGACTCCAAATATCGCATAAGGATCCAACAATATCCTCACCATCTGTCTCTTCTCAACCCTTTCCCTAATGATGTGCACAAAATACAAGATGCCACTTGTCATTCTCCCCTACCTATGGATTGACCTTATCCCTCCATTACACAAATCTCACACATACATCCATCACTTCTACTCAAAATATATAAATCAACTAGCCCACAAACCATTTTTCAAGAATAGGAATTGGATAGAAGAGGGTTATGCCTCTGAATTCTTGACAAGTCAACATTCAACTTCAACAATCCACCTATAATGCCCCGTCCGGGAACCAAAGGGTAAAATATGCACTAACAAATTTTTTTTTTAACATGGAACAATCAACATGTACAAAGTACATCTCATAAAATAACATAAGCAATAAACCAATACAAAGGTAGCATCACGAACCTCATATGTTCATACACTAGCAAAGTCTTACAACACTTCCAAAGGTTCCCAAGCAACCAAACATTCACTTGCAACGGAGAATACACGTTCTCGAGATTACCCTACAAGGATCCGAGCATTCGTACATGAATCATGAGAGGCTAAGATGGAAAGCATTCACAGCTAACAAAGGGAGAACAAAAGAAATCAATCTCATAACACAGATCTTCATTTTAAGCCCAAAGGAAAGTTCCTACAATAATTATCCATAGAAGTTCATTTTCTTTCTAAACATGATCATAAGCAATAAATGAACCAACAACAACAAACAATCATAAACAAGGTCCAGAAGGCATCGAAATACCCTCGAGAATCCAACCCAGAAGCAGAGAATCAACACCCAGTTTTCAAAACTTCTCAAAAGTCCAAACTGGGCGGAGGTGTTGAAGACAGGCAAAGGCGATGATTCCCATGCACGGGCATTGATTCTCACTAGTGAAATTTCTGAGATAAAAGTCTCAGTCCAGAGAGGCAGAGGCGTCAATTGGCAGGCAGAGGCATGGATCTGCATAGATTCCAATACAGAGGCTTCAGTTGATAGATGGAGGCATCGTTCTGGAGAGACGCCAGTGTGCAGGTAGACCTTTCGAAGGCCATAATTTTTGCATACGACATCCATTTGACTACGTTTAAAATGTGTTGGAAAACTCTTGATGATCTCTACAACATGAAGGAACTATTAACAATATTTGGAATCATCATTTTTACACCATCCATCTAACTTGAATGAGGTCCAAAAAAGTTAGTCATTGTTGGCCTAAAACATGTAATAGATTGGTCCAATGATTAGGAAGACTTGTTGATACCAACGTACGACTTGAAATACAAGCTTGCTCCACACTAGGGAATACTGGATACATGTAAATCAAGGCCAATTCACTTGGTTACATCATTAAACTACAAATCTATAATTATAAGAAAACTATACAACATATGGAGCATCAAATATGAGCAAAGCATAAATCATTGATACAAGAATAAAGGATATACAATGGGCACTCAATGCCCCAATCTCTCTAGTTGGAGGAATTTTTTCCCTATACACTGGTCCCCAACAATGGTAATGTGCAATGTCATGCTACCATGTGGAACTCGTAGTCCCACCCCACCATGCTCGCGAAGATAGCAACCTGGCCACAAACACAAAGTAGCCACACACAAAAATAAGGATACACTCACGCAAAATGATGCATGACTCAAGAACAATAGCACAGTCTGAGTATAAACACAATGCAAGGTCTCAAGGTCGTTGCTCAGAGCTATAAAGGCTAATATGCAGGGACTCTATGTGGAGTTTCATTACTTGGCTCTCAGTAGCCCAAGTAGCATCAAGTCTTATATCAACATCCGTAGGTGGCCAGAAACCTTGTCTTCAATCAACACCTATAGGTAGCCAGACACTGTGTCTTTGATCAACACCTACAGGTGGCAAGGTAGTCATTTACTCTTATTATTAAGTTTTAGCCCCGATTTAGTCTTTTCTATGTTTTCTCTTATTAAGTACTTCTCCATGTTACCGGATTGAGCCACTTACAGGATGAGGTACAAGTGAGAATCCACTCTAAAACTTTACCCAAGTAATAAAATCCTCTCATTCTACAACGAGGCACAATGTACAACAATGCAAGAAGCATAAGCCATAGAACCCAAAATATACATAGGACTCAATTGGTCTCCGTCAAGAGTGCAGGTATCTCAAGATCCCAACATGGCACACTCAATGTGATCATGATGGGGTCTCAAACACCTCCGTCACATACTCGAGATGCGATCTCAAATTAAGCATCAAGTCAAATCCATACAAAGAAAAAAGTAATACAAATGCACATAGCAAACTCAACCGAGCACTTTGTTGGGAGTACAGATCCATCCACAGATCCAAAATTCAAAAGGTAAAACCACAAGGTGGTCGCAAACATGGAGGAAAATACACTCCAATGTTTGGATTATGTCAAACAGTCCAAATGGAAAATCTGGGTGGCACGCAAAATGATGTAAACACAAAACCACCCAAAAATCAAACTTCTCAAAATCTAACTAAATTAAAACTCTTTTCATAGTTCATGCCCAAACTCTCAAAAATCCAATAAAATATAAAATATAGGCACACACGCAAAATATGACAGCATAACAAGGTGAAAACTTCAAACGCGAAGCATGAAAATAATCAAGTACTCATACCCATCCAACCGGGCAATGAAAACATGCAAGACTGTGGGGGAATGATAATTCTCAACCCACAAATCTAATACAATTTATTCTACTCGAAAAGATGAATTAAAACAAAAGATCAAGAATGTCCTGCCTCTCACATATGAGCAAAAAATCAGAATGAGAGGAAACAAATGGATACTCCGTGAAAGCACAAATGGCTCCACAAGCAGTTGGAGATTCACGACACAAATCCAACAAGCCGCTCCATGTGAGAATTCGACAACACAATCTCACGCAATGAACAAACGATCGATTTTCTCCAAGAAGGTTTTGGAGCAAAAAACACAAATCCCAAAAATATCCAAGAAGAAGTGAGAATAAAACTCACTTTTTGCCAATATAAGCACTTTTACAAAAGTGACTTATAAAATAGATTATTTAAATACTTAAATAATCGATTGGCCCCTTAACCCAAATAAACTAGATTGATTCCAGAAGTTTGAAATCCAACTATGGAAAATTAGCTGACAAATTAAAATTAAATAATAAAATTCCCAAAACCTCAAAATCAGCATGTAAATCAAAACCTTCCGTGACAACTATGGGAACTCAAATGCACAAACACACCACTGGTATTTTAAAAATGCATCTTGAAGTCTAGATGTACTTGTTGGCCCAATGTCAAGATAATGGAAAGGGTGTGTACTGAGAGGGGAGGGGTGAATCAGTACCCTTAAAAACTTTTAGTCAATTCTGTGCATTCATTGTTTCTAGTAACCGATTGAGTAGATTGATTATTCCAAACATATAGTATCAATGCTGAAAGGTAAATGCATGTAAAATAAACATTACAAATACATGAAATTAAGTACTCACAACACTAGTATTTTGGTATCGCAGAAAACTCATGTTAGAAGGTAAAAATTATGGTGGGGATGAGACCCACAAAACTTCACTACTGCAGTAATAAAGATAGCCTATTAAAGATTTACAAAATGATCACTTCTAATGATCTTACCATGTTAGGAGTAACAAAAAAATTGACTAGATCTACTTCATGTGAGGATTTAGCAACACAATCTATGTGTGCACTCGGTTAAGAGATTTACAATAAGACGGTTAAGTCTAATCTGTTAAGAGATTTTGGGTCTATTACAATTGTTAGAGAGTAACAAAAAAGTTGATCTGAAACATATACAATCTCAAAATTGTTGATATGGATCCATTAAGCTCATACAAAACATATCACCTCAATGTGAATGATAATACCTTCTGCTATGTTCTACTTGGTAGCTTTGCCTTAGTTCTATAAACTAATTTTTGCAATGTGGTCTATGTCCTTGAATCCCTTGTCTGATCTCTGATGTATGTAGTATGGCGGCTACTTGATCATTTCTTGATCAACATACTTAAAAAAATTTGACATATGTACATTTATATATCAAACGATATGACCTAATTGGGGTTCAACAATTACATCCTTACCCT
Organism: Thuja plicata; assembly: GCA_018584345.1. Taxonomy (NCBI): domain Eukaryota; kingdom Viridiplantae; phylum Streptophyta; class Pinopsida; order Cupressales; family Cupressaceae; genus Thuja; species Thuja plicata. The sequence continues at coordinate 3,923,186 of MU225215.1, read as the reverse complement.
AAGATCAACGGTTACAAAATTTACATTGATCAAATAAACATAGGATACATAAACAATTAATGTTATAAATCCATAATTAATGTTCTCCTTGATCATGTAAATTGTTATCTAGGTCGGATTAAAATTTGTTACTTAGAAAAAAGTGCCATAGCCAACTTTTATACGGACTATGTTCCACTCGGTTAATGTTGTTCCTTAGTGCTCGGTGTATACTATATATCTCGGTTATATTGGTGTTCGATTATGCTTGTGTAGCTTGGTGTTGTATGTGCTCGATATAGTTTGTTTACTCGGTTATCACTATACTCAGTTAACACTGGGCGTGATCAGTGCTCTTAGTTAACTCTGCACTTTGGTGATATATATTGATTGTCTTGTGTTGACTCTGTCACCACTATCCATTATGTCTGCTTAAAAACTAATGACAACTTCAATGTGCAATTGGAGTAACATTCTCCCCCTTTGGCATTAGTATCAAAAACTTAGTACTATACATAATATACTATACATGATGACTCCCCCTTTGTACATGTTTCCACTATGTATATACTCGGTATATGTATATGAACATCTTGATTGTAGTATCACCCTTTACTATACATATATACATATATTTCCCCCTTTTTGAAATAATGACAAAAGGTGTGTAACTTATAGTTTGTCAAAAATATTGGGATGGGCATTCTTGAGAGTTTCCAATAACTTCTCCCATTCCTCTTTTAAGTGCTCTAGGGTGAGTATCTCTAATTGTAGTTGGGCATGCATATCATAAATGCTTTCTGTCACTAATAAATCTGGGGTGGCAATGAGATTCTTTGCCAAAGTCACATGTTTTTGCATCATTTCTAAATGCGGTAGCAATGTTGCTTGGAGCTCGATTACTCGTTCTCTGATTTTTTCCTCTTCTTTCTTTAAGTCATGTCTCAACTGCTGGAATTGAAGTACCTTCTTATAATGTAACTATAATGCATGTTGCTCGGTTGATAGACTCTATGCACTAGCCTGTAGGTCTTGATCTATTTTCTTTAACTTTTCACTAATATCGGTAGTGAAGTGGTCTAGTGTGCATAACTGCTGGAGAATAGTAATGGCTTCATATATAATAGTTTCTAAACCATTTACAAATTCTGTCAGAGTTACCTTATGTATTGCCACTGCTTGGTTGATCTTCTCGGTAACTTTATATTGAATCTTCTTCTCTGCTCGCTCTTCAAGTATTTTCTCGGCATCAATGTCAGCCTTATCAATTGCCCTGGTGAGCGTTTCAAGTTGTTCCAGTATGGGGGTGTGTTCATCAATGTTTATATCTAGTACAACTTGCATTAAGATCTCATTTTCCTTCTCTAGTACTTGTGCACGCTTTGCTTCTTGTCTTAGCTTATCTTGTGTTGCCTTTCTGGTGCAAGGTTCACCATATTTCTTCAGCGTTTCAGGATCAAGTGTCTTAGGATCCCATTCAAGAATCTCTATAATCTCATCTAAGGTAACTGAATCCTTGTTTCCTTTCTTCTTCTTCTTCTTCTTCTTCTTCTTCTTCTTCTTCTTCTTATCTTGACTGCTCGATGTAGGTGATAGTGTTAATGTTAACTAAGCCTTTTGCTTGGTTTATGACTTTTATAGCTCAGTACTCGGTGTGACAACTTGTTTAGGTGCCTCGGTAACTGACCTTGTGTCGACAGTAGATGTATCTACTGTCTTGTCAAGTGTCTCTATGTTACCTTCACCTTTCTCTTCTGCAGCATCAGTGGTATCTTTCTATGTATCATCTTGTGTAGTCCTGCCACTATGCTTAGTCTCTTTACCGTGTTCTTCACCCTTATCTTCATTTGTATCTAGGACTTTCTCGGGTGACTTTTGTTGTGCTTCAGTCTCAATTTTAATTGCTTTAACCAAAATAGGTAATTGGTCTGGTGTAGTAGCTCGGGTGACCTGTGATGTATCTTGATCATCAATAGTCTCGGTTGCTATGATAGATTCATCTTCCTTGGCCTTATCATCTGGATCTCCTTTGGTTACATCAATTATTATGATATCTGGGTGACCTAAATTAGTCAGGAGTTCAGGAATACCATCTAGCACATTATCAACTACTGCATCATCAACTGTCATGGGTTTTGTACTCGGTTCAGTAGATGCAACATCAGTTAATTCATTGGTGTTCTAGATAACCTTAGGTGGATTCAACAATTCATTCCAAATTTTGTTGCTCTTAATATCCACTTCCTTCATATTACCTTGTAGGATATTCAGTGTTCTTTGTTTCTTTGGAAATTGCTTTACATATTGTCTCATGATATCCTGAATTTCCTCAATTGTGCAGTTGTCTTGTATAAGTGTGAGAGTTGCTTCTCTCATCTGTTTGTCAGTTTGGAGTGCATAAGACCATCTTGATGATATTCTATCATATAGTTCTGATGGTATAGAAGTATAAAATTCAACTGGAACTTGTTTAAGGTTAATCATCATACCTATGATTGCTTCTTCAATTTTATCCTTGTTCTCGGTAGACAAATCAAAGTATACTTATATCTTCGGATGTGTCAATTGTCTGGTTGTCTTGATTGTCTCTGTAATATCATCAATACTTTGTGATGGTGTGTCGTGAACAACCTTGAAATGTTCTAGATTCTCATCAGAATCATCCTTGTCATCTTTGTTTCCCACATATCTCTTCCTTTGTCACAGTGCAGTAGTAGTGCCCTTCTGCTTCCTTGTTTGGTATGTAAATTTCGGTGAGGGCCTGGTAATTTTAGCTACACCTTTCTTCAAAGGTGGTGAATCACTAGTCAGCGATTGTGATCTTGTTTGTGGTGGAGATACAGTCTTTGTGCGTTTTCCCTTTTTGGCCTTGGATGCCTCAACTAGTGTGTTATCAGACTCAGTGGCATCGGTGTCATGATCTGGTTCTACTTCTTGACCAACTGAGGTCTGCTACTCAGTTTCTCCTTCAAACTTATCCAATTCCTCATATGTTATAGCAAGTTTCCTTTTTAAAGTTTTGACAATTTTGGTCTTTTTCCTACCCAATTGTTGTACTTGTAATTGAATTTGTATTCGAGTCTTTGCCTCATCATAAGTGCCAAATCTCATGGCCGATTTGTCAACAAGCTATTTAAAAAAAATCAATAGACTATGTAGCAACATCAATATTCAATTCATACTCCATTGGAGGTAGCCATGTAGTCCTCGGATCTACTGCTTTGATTAATGTTGTGTCTGTATCTACTACAAAACATATATTGTCTTGGTATTTATCAACTAGTTGTAGTGGAATATAGGATCTCTTCTCCATTCTAGCTTTGAATTTTGTGAAGTATTCATTCATTACAAGTTCAAATTTATGACCTAAACTTGTAATCATCTCATCAATTTGTATTGTAACCGGCCTGTCTTTTTTCCATTTAACTTTACCGATTGATAGGAAGAAATTTTGCATGTAGAAGAATATGCAAAGTAGTAATGAACCAAACTTACATGTATTTATCTTTTTTTGTCTTGATGGTTCTCATATTCTCTTCTAACTGCTTCTACAACAGCTCTGAAAGATCAATTTGAAGACCTGTCTTGACCATCTTGTAAGCTATATCAACAGCTCCACATGGTACATTGTTTGGTCTGCTGGATTGGAATATCTTATACCCAATGGCATAAGCACTAAATCTCAGTTCAGGATCACTGATGCAATTGACCTTCAAGCCTCTACAGTCCCACTCAGCTAATGTTAGCTTTTCCAACTCGGTTCTTGGTAGGTGTCTTAGGGATTTGGCTTTCTCACATATGGGATACCCTGTTACTGCATGAATGACATCCCTGGTTATCTTTTTAGGTTCATCCAACCATACCTTTCCATCGTGTACTCTGCTAAGTACAATGCGGATCCATTCATTTTGAAAGACCTTTAGGAGATCTAAGGCACGAGTTAACCCTTTAACCTCTAAGTGTTTGTGATCTTCCTTCATTTTTCCATCTGTGCATAATGATTGGTAGGTTTACATGAGCTTAAAATCTCCAATTTATCCAATCTTGCAATGTATATATGCACGCACGTCTTGTACAAGCAAAACCCTATGCGGGATAGACGAAAATGTGCCTTGATTATCTGGTTGTGTTGTAACTTGTGGATGAATCTTATAATTTGGCTCTGTGTAGGTGGAGTTCTTTCCCAAAACAACCTTCTTCTCTTTATCCATTTTAGCTTTTGTTATTCATGATGACGATGCCATAATTCTGTGTTTTTAGGTCTTATTTAAAATATGTTTGAATAAATCGGTGAGGGAATAATGTACAATAACTAACCTCTATATGCTCAGAAATCTGCTTAGATCTCTATAGAATGCACGGAAATCTTCTTCTGCAACATAGCTCTCTGTTCTTTGTTATGCTCCGTGATCACGTTGTGAACAAATGAGCTCACACCGACTAAATTTATAGTAGATAAGTTAGGGAGGTGCAATAAATGTGCTTCACCAACCACTCGGTGAATAAATGATATGCTCAGATAACATTATCAATGCTTCATCTCAGGTGAGTATACCATATACCCAGTTACCATATCAACTTGGTGATCTCTTCTCATTTTCACTGATTGACAGTTTTAACTTGGTACATATTAACCAACTAGATTAGATCATAATAATCAAATATGTAATTCAATAGTGCATCTTTATTCATGCTGATTTGGCATATGTGCAATAAATATAGGAACTGATGTAATTTATATCATTGCAAAACATAGTTCCATACCTGCTTGTATTGCTTAGTTGGAGACGGTGGAGCCACCTAACCCATTGGATGAGGTGTCACCAATTGTAGTGCTTGGTCCTGCATTATCATTTGATGCTCTTCTCCACATTTGATTTCTGATCCTCACAATTTCATCAATTATATTGTCATTCCCATAAGTATTAATTTGGTCTACACAATCTATACTTAAGTGACCGACTCTGTGAAAGTGAGAACATGCCATTCCAGAGTTTGGCCAATTCCTAGATTCAATTCTCCATAGTCTCATATAGTTTGTTGTTATATGTCCATATTTACCACATGATTCACAATTTCTCCTGTTCGAGATTTGTTTATGTGCAGTTGATTGATTGTATGTTTGTCATTGATGACAACATATAATATACAGTAGTGATATTATGTATGTACCTATTAGAATGATGATATCATGCCTTGCATGGATAGATACATGTTGTAGACATGTTTAGTATGTTATGTTCATACACGCAGATCCAGATATGATGTTTCAGTCAAGTTGTATAATTCTGTTATTGGCAGTTACAGTTCTGGAAGAGTATCTATTTAGAGCCTACGTATTTAACATGTTTCTTGAGTTGTGCCTATCTTTGGATATGTGTGTGTATATTCATGATTAGCTATGAGTTGATGATAGTTATCTAAAGGCGCTTAACGTGTTTCAAGAAGATTGCAAAGTTAGAGATAATTTGGTGAAGTCGACTTAGTGAAGCGTCGCGTCTATTCAGTTTATATTTGCATGGTTGTAATTATGCTTGCATGATTAGTAAAGCCAACAAGGATGTTATGAAGTGTTATCTTACAGGTCCCATGATCTCATACTTTGAGGAAGATACTTATAGCAAGTCATTTGTGATACGCCAAGTGTGAATGATACGAGAAGAGATAGAAAATGTATAGAGCAAAATATCAGTTGTGGTTCATTCATCAAGAGTTTATGTGAAGAAGAAGTAGAAGATTACAATACATTGGAACTAATCAAGACATCAGGTCTACTCTACAGTTCATCATCAGATATAGTGCATATCTGTTCTACAGAAGGTTGTAGCCTTCACCATTGAAGCAGTGAGCTTTTGGACAGTGAGTCCTCACCCCTAATAGGGTTATTTGTAAAAGATTCCTAACAGGGTCAAACCCTTAACCAGGTCACTATACTTATTGCATTATAAAGTACAACTCCTAACAGGGTTGAAATATCTTCTAACAGGGATTACTATAAACAAGTATAGTTCATTGTGGGTACTAATTCCGACCAGGGTTTTTACCATTTGGTTTCCCCGTAACCAAATTGAAGTGTTGTTTATTGTGTTATTTGATTGTAGATTTACTTTGTTGTATTCTAAAGTTAATACGAGAAAACAATTTATATTGGCTGATAAATGTTAGAGTAATAGTCTCTTGGGTTATTAATTAAATCATTATGATCTAATTACTAACTCACATATTCACTCTAGTTGCTTAAGCTAACCTTAGGGTTTCCTTTTTAGGGTTTCGTGATTCCTTTTATAAGGATTCACCTCTTTGTATTTCATAAGTAGTTTTTCACAACGTATTATATCGGATTGTAACATCTTGAAACATATTGTCAATAATCTATTGTTTTCATGTGCATATGATGCCTCTGGCTTTTTGGCCTCCATAGATTATTCTTATCTTTTGTTGTTTGCTTCTTCCATGTGACAGGGTTATGCATGCAGGTGTTCTTGGGAGATTAGGTTTCTACCTATTCTAACATGGTATCAGAACCATCTTGTTGCTCGTTGTTCGTGTTTTGAGTTTTTTATGTGGATTTAGAGGTGGGCTTTGGTTCTGATCTCTTTGGGCTCAAACAGACATCTCTATTGAGCTTAGAGCACCCCAAAACCCCAAAATCCATATAAAAGTTGTCCATTTTTCACAACTTGACTCTGAGGCAAAAAAAATTTGGTTTACAGTGTCGTATGGGCACGAAAACTGAGAAAAAAATAAAAAAAATATTTTTTTTTAATGTTTTTATGCGTTTAAAAAATGTAGCCAATGCTTTTTTAATTGGCCCCACCAGCGCTCCACCATCGCCGGCTAGCGCCCGTCCCCCACCCTGCGAACTCCGCCGACACCTCCGACCCCTGCCACCGGCCGCCCTCCTCAACGGCTCCCGCCGGCACTAGCTCCGCCACTGCCCGGCCCACCGTCGGCTCCTTCTTCCGCAGTGCCCCCCCGCTCTGGCACCCACAACGCCACCCGGCTCCGGCACCGCCGCCTGCGGCTCTGCCCAGCGGGGGTTTAGCCCTGTGAGCTTATTTTTGCCAACAGAGGTCCTATTGGTGACCGAGAGCTCCAGTTTGAGCACCCTGTGCGCGCCATGCACCCAGGGGATAGCTTTTTTTCAGCCCCAGGGGCTTAAAACAATTTTTTTTGGAGCTTTTTGACCCTCCCTCACTGTTTTTGCTCTATCTGGAGCATACAGAGGTCTTTTTCAGACTTTTTATATCGTCAAAAATCTCTTTCCGAGCTCTTTTCGATTATGGAGGTTAGGTTTTTTGGCTCTAATTTTTTATAGTTTTTTTTACTGTCAAAGTCTAATGTCTATTTTTTGCCTTACGGGAGCCCTATCTTGCTCATCCGGACTCTATTTTTGGCAAACCAAATATCATCGGAAAGCTGGTTCTGTGATTTTTTCACTTGCAGGGGTCTTTTTTCTAGATTCTGCTCTAGGTTCTTTCTCCTCTGATTTTTTCTCTTTCACACTCTGGCAGATTATTTGGGTTCTACAGGTCCTGAGATCTCTTCTTCTGTCCTTCTGGCTCACTCTTCTTTCTGACTTCTGAGCATTGTATGCTTCTCTTCTGTAGCATTCTCTTTTATGTAAATGCACTGAGATAAAGTGTCTGCTTTTGCATATCTGGGATTTCGAGCACCTTGTGTTTATTTGTACTCGCACTCAGTTATAAAGTGCTACGGGGGGTTATGGTGTTTTTCCTTTTGTGTTCATCCACCTTTGTCAAGTGAGCATACCTTCCATGACATTAGCCCATGCTGTGTGTCTAAAATATCATTTCTTCTACTTACACACCGCCCTTTATCCTATGCTTGTACTTTTGTTGCACTGTTGGTGTTCCTGATTCTTCTTCTTGCAGCTATTTCTGGCATTGCATTTCAGTGTTCTTGTCACCCCTCTCCCTATTCAAAATTATGGGGGGGGGGTTTCACCTGTTGGTTCTATTGCTTCCTTGGTTCGGTTGAGTGATCTACGTATTATGTTTTTGTTCCTATGTACTAGGCGGATGTAGTGGCTAGGCACCTATGCATTCCGGTGAGATGGATCATCTACTATATAGACACTCATTCTTTCCTACTTTTGGAGGTCACCTCTTCGATTGATCAGCTCTTCAGACTTTATTTTCTCTACCTGGTCATGCACTATTTCAGTGGGGGTTCCAGCAGTTACTTCTGACAGTGTTTGCAGCTTCATGCTTCGGAGATGCTACATGCTCTTTCTTGTTCCTTTCTTTGGGACTTTCCCTACATTGGAGGCTTTGTTTCCTTCATCTAGTTCATCTCTTTTTGGGGTAGAGTTTTTCCCACTCAGTTTTCCCTATTTCCCCGCTTTACATAGATTTCTTGTATTGGGTACCTGATCAGGCCTTTGTTGCCGGGACCCATCTTTCCTGCTTTCTGCAGTAGTCTCCTAGGTTTTTGCTTCTCCCTAAGCTTATATTAAGGGGGGGTGTTAGAGTAATAGTCTCTTCGGTTATTAATTAAATAATTATGATCTAATTACTAACTCACCTATTCACTCTAGTTGCTTAAGCTAACCTTAGGGTTTCCTTTTTAGGGTTTCGTGATTCCTTTTATAAGGATTCACCTCTTTGTATTTCATAAGCAGTTTTTCACAACACATTGTATCAGATTGTAACATATTGAAACATATTGTCAATAATATATTATTTTCATGTGCATATGATGCCTCTGGCTTTTTGGCCTCCATAGATTCTTCTTGTCTTCTGTTGTTTGCTTCTTCCATGTGACAGGGTTATGCATGCAGGTGTTCTTGGGAGATTAGGTTTCTACCTATTCTAACAATAAATGATTCACCCCCCCTCTCAGTTATCCTTTGGGACTATTTTAACAATTGGTATTAGAGCCAAGTGCCTTGGAGAAGAATCCTAATAGCTTAAGGTAGATCATATGTCTTACTTCAGAAAAGAGATCCCTAAGTTCGATGGAGAAAATTATCTGGATTGGAAAAACAAAATGATAACACATCTACAATGTGTTGGGTTTGAGATCTTTGAGATAGCTATACAAGAAGTTGTTATTCCATCTCTAAAAGACCTTGCAAAGGATGATGCTACTAGTAGACAAAAGGAGACATTTACCAATAATTCAATTGCTAAAGAAGCCCTAATCAGCACCCTATCCGACAGTGAATTTTCTGAGATCAAGAAAATTGACAGAGCATACACCATATGGAAGTATTTAGAAGATATGTTTGAAGGAGATATTCAAGCAAAGAATGTGTGCAGGAAGACATGGAAAAAGAAATACAACAGTCTTGAGATGTTACCTGAAGAGAACATTAGAGCCTACAATCAAAGGATAAATGAAGCAGTCTATGGAATCAGAAACAATGGTGGAGAAATATCAGAAGAAGATATAATGGACAAGTTCTTAACTACCTTAACATCAGACTATGTGTATAGTCGGAAAATGGAAGCACTTCCATAGGAGACCGGTTTATCCTTCTGAGTGAGTGGTTTGGGGTCATGACAAGCGCCTCTAAATGGGTTCCTGAACTTGACATGGCTTCCCCCCTGACCTGCCTTTCTAACCTCCATTTCCTGACCTAAACTCTGCATTTTGGGTCTCTGACCTGTGATCCTGGGATCTGGGGACAGGGTTGACCTTGGCCTTGCCCTAGGATAGGGTTGACCTTGGCCCTGTCCTAGGACAGGGCCGACCTCGACCCTATCCCAGGGTCCAAATCATGGGAACTTTTGGTTTCTGGGATGTCGATCTTCACAAAAAGTCTATTCTCGCTTCCGGGTCAGTTGTTTCGGGTTTCAAATCGGTTGATTCCTAAATTATATTTAATATAGGTCCTCTCCTAGGGGTAAAGGCTTAAATGATGATTTAATTATCCTATGTAGGCCTCCTTAGAAGATTGTGCCCTAGTTTC
>MU225215.1:3882433-3902710 GCA_018584345.1 Thuja plicata | reverse complement strand
TGGTTAAAGACTTTGGTATTCAGGTTGATTATCCTATTGTTATTCACTGTGATAACACTAGCACTATTAACATGTCTAAGAACCCTGTGATGCACGCAAAGACAAAACACATAGAGATCAAGTGCCATTTTCTAAGAGAAAAGGTTGCAGACAAAGAAGTGAAATTGGACTATGTGAGCACCAAAGAACAGTTAGCAGATATTTTCACAAAACCTTTATCAAAATACACTTTTGAGTATCTCAGAGAGAAGTTGGGAGTAATTCCCTCTCCTAAGTCTGATTAGAAAATACAGGAAGAACATCAGCCCTTTGTGACTGATAAATGGTTGACTACTCTACTTCTGGAGTAGTACCTATGCCTAATGGTTTATGGCACCCTTTGACATTGATGTCAAAGGGAGAGTATGTACTAAGGGGGAGAACATACTCTGGGGGAGTATATATCAATCGAACAAAAACACAGTCAGAGGAACTGCAGCAGTGTAGAGAAATCCTTGATGAGGATATTGAGAAGATTGTAAAAGAAAGAGGACACCATGAACAGAGGATGTTTTTAATATCATATGTTTCCATTAATGTCAAAGGGGGAGATTGTTGGAGATTTGTTTCTATGTAGTTGATTGATTGTATGTTTGTCATTGATGACAACATATAATATACAGTAGTGATTCTATATGTACCTATCAGAATGATGATATCAAGCCTTGCGTGGTTAGATACATGTTGTAGACATGTTTAGTATGTTATGTTCATACACGCAGATCCAGATATGATGTTTCAGTCAAGTTGTATAATTCTGTTATTGGTAGTTATAGTTCTGGAAGAGTATCTGTTCAGAGCCGACGTATTTAACATGTTTCGTGAGTTGTGCCTATCTTCAAATATGCGTGTGTATATTCATGATTAGTTATGATTTGATGATAGTTATCTAAAGGTGCTTAACGTGTTTCAAGAAGATTGCAAAGTTAGAGATAATTTGGTGAAGCCGACTTAGTGAAGTGTCGCATCTATTCAGTTTATATTTGCGCGGTTGTAATTATGCTTGCGTGATTAGTAAAACCAACAAGGATGTTACGAAGAGTTTTCTTACAGGTCCCATGATCTCATACTTTGAGGAGGATACTTATAGCAAGTCATTTGTGATACGCCAAGTGTGAATGATATGAAAAGAGACAAAAAATGTACAGAGCAGAATATCAGTTGTGGTTCATTCATCAAGAGTCTATGTGAAGAAGAAGTAGAAGATTACAATACATTGGAGCTGATCAAGATAGCAGGTCTACTCTATAGTTCATCATCAGATATAGTGCATATCTGTTCTACAGAAGGTTGTAGCCTTCACCATTGAAGCAGTGAGCTTTTGGACAGTGAGTCCTCACCCCTAACAGGGTTATTTGTAAAAGACTCCTAACATGGTCAGACCCTTAACCAGGTCACTATACTTATTGCATTGTAAAGTAAAACTCCTAATAGGGTTGAAATATCTTCTAATAGGGATTACTATAAACAAGTATATTTCATTGTGGGTACTAATTCCCACCAGGGTTTTTACCATTTGGTTTCCCCGTAACCAAATTGAAGTGTTGTCTATTGTGTTATCTGATTGTGTATTTACTTTGTTGTATTCTGAAGTTAATAAGAGAAAATAATTTATATTGGCTAATAACTGATTCACCCCCCCTCTCAGTTATCCTTTGGGACTATTATAACATCTCCAAGTGTTGTAATCCCATGCATAAGCATTGCCTTGTCTTCTCGGTTGATTTACCATTTCTTGTCCTTTAGGATTCCAAATCTGCTTTGTGTTCTTTCTGCATGCTTGAGTTGTGTGACCATTCATGTTGCAATTTTGATAGTATATTATCCATGTATGGTTTCTTCTGTGGTTTTTTTAACTTGTATCTACACTCATGTGCATGATTTCCATGCTTATTAAAGTTATAGAAAATACCATTAAATTTAGGAGGGTTTCTAGGAATAGCTTTTGCTTTGTTCCTGCAAACATTTGATGTGTGGCCTGATTTTCAATAGTGATGGAAAGAGGGCTTCCTCGGCTTAGGATTTGACTATAAAATCTTGTTTTCATCTTGATTTGATGATTCTCATTGCTCGGTAAGACCTATTCCAGTATTGTTATTCAGTCTTCTTTGTTGGTTCAAAAAATCATCCATTCTCTTAGTGCTTTCTTCAGATCTCTTAATCACTTCATTATGTTGTTGTAAAATCTTCACTTCATTTCTCAGTTTCTCATTTTATTCTTTCAATACACCAATATCATCTATTCTTTTTGAAATTTCAGTGTTCACTCGATTTGCCTCATGATTCATAGAAACCACTTGATTGGTGATCTCAAAGTAGTGTTCAGTAAGTTTAGGTATCTCAGTTTCTTTCTCTTGTGACTTTTTAGTCATCTGTCTTCTATCATCAACAACCATGTTTCTATCTTGTTCATATTTCTTTGCATCATTCAATACTTCAACCATTCTGACCATTTGTGTATCTTGTCCGATCTACAGTGCTTTCATTTGTTCAGTAAGTTGTTGATTGCTTTCAGATGGCTTTGATATGATTCCTTCATATGCATAAGATATGCTACCAGATTCAGATCTAGATGTATCAAATGGGTCATGAATCTCTTCTTCCTGATAATCAATCTCACAACAGTGAAGTGCCATGTCCTTCCTCTTAATCAACATCTCCCTGAGTTTCTCTTTGGCTTCCTTGAACTATTCGACATAGATCTGCAATTGTAACTTTTGATTCTCAATAGTTTTGTTAAGTGTATACCTCTCCATTGTAAGATATTTTCTCTTCAGCTTCTAAACCTTCAAAATAAGAGAATAAGCTCTGATACTAATTGTTGGCTTGATGTTAAGATAATGTAAAGGGTGTGTACTGAGAGGGGAGGAGTGAATCAGTATCCTTAAAAACTTTTAGTCAATTATTTGCATTCCCTGTTTGTAATAACCGACTGAGTGGATTGCTTATTTCAAATATATAGTATCAATGTTGAAATTTAAATGCATGTAAAATAAACATTACACATACATCAAACTAATTACTCATAATACTAGTTTTTTTGTATCGTAGAAAACCCATGTTAAAATGTAAAAACTACGGTGGGGGTGAGACTCACAAAACTTCACTACAGCAGTAATAAAGATAGCCTATTAAAGATTTACAAAATGATCACTTCTAATGATCTTACCTTGTTATGAGTAACAAAAAGATCGACTAGATCTACCTCATGTCAGGATTTAGCAACACAATCTATGTGTGCACTCGGTTAAGAGATTTACAATAAGACGATTAAGTCTACTCTGTTAAGAGATTTTGGGTCTATTACAATTGTTAGAGAGTAAAAAAAAGTTGATCTGAAACATATACAATCTCAAAATTATTGATACAGATCCATTAAGTTCATACAAAACATATCACCTCAATGTGAATGATAATACCTTCTGCTCTGTTCTGCTCGGTAGCTTTGCCTTAGTTCTGTAAACTAATTTATTAAATGTAATGTGGTCTCTGTCCTTGAATCCCTTGTCTGATCTCTGATGTTTGTAGTATGGTGGCTACTTGATCATTTCTTGATCAACATACTAACAAAATTTGACCTCTATAAATTTATATATCAAATGATATGACCTAATTAGGGTTCAACAATTACATCCTTACCCTAAGATCAATGGTTACAAAATTTACATTGATCAAATAAACATAGGAGACATAAATAATTAATGTTGCAAATCCTAATTTGGTTGTTCCTACTAGGTTGGAGTCAGTTAGGGCTGGCTTTGCCTCTTCTTGTTCTGCAAGGCCTGTGACCTCCATTTTTGTCTCTCCCCTATTTATGGATGTTTTTTTTCTTTCTGGAACAGTGGCCTGGATGTCTCTCTTTTGGGGGCTTCTCTCTTTGGTCATTTTATTTTGTTCTATACTCCTATAGAGGTGAAGTATACCCCTATTGAGGTGGGGTTTTATCTTGTGGATTTTTGGCGGTGGAGACTCTCTTTGTTCCTGCTACCTTCATCCTTGATTTCTATTGAGGTGGAAGATCCTCTTGTGAAGGAGGCATATCCTATGGAGGTGGACTGTGAATGCTGGGTGGAGGTTTTTAGTGGTTGCGAGTGGTCTCCTCTCTCATATAGCTACATGCTGGTAGGTTGGAACTTGTTGGGGGATGACCCTTCTCTTATTGAGTTTGAATGGACTGTGTTGTGGTGCCAACACAGTGTTGGAGGAAAGCCCTTGGTGGTGGTTGGTCTATTGTCTTGGGGTCCTTTTCCTCCCAATCCTAATCCCAAGTGGATTGTTGTTGTAGGTTGATAGAGTTTTATTCACTTGATGAAGGTTCTCATGGTTTTGGGTATTAGATTTGTTCCCAAAGCCGTGGATGAGGGAGTCTTTTTAAACCCTCTTTTAGTATTTTTTGGTGCTTTATTTATTTTGGTTTCTGGTAGGATTTTGCAAGTGGATGCTGATAATTTTCAAGGGCCCATCCTAGTAGTTGGTTTTTTTTTTAAGGTTAAAGGTAGGTTTTGGGGCTGGTTGTGATCATGAGGTTTATGGGTTCCATGTCAAAACCCTGGATAATAGTATGGGGAGCTTTAAAACCCTAGCAAATCCTTTTTGATGTGAGGCTTCGGCCATTTTCTCTAGTTTCTGGGTAGCTAGGGATTTAGTGTTTCTTCTTTGGTAGCTGTTATTTATGTGTTGGGTTTGAGCTGCTGGTTTTAATTGTATCTTCCTTTGTAGCATCTTGTTTTAGTGGGGTTCCAAATCCCTCTCAAAATATGCTTGTAAAGGGTTTCGGGGCCCCTTCAAAACCTTCTTTTACCTTAATCAAAAAAAAAATGGTTAGGTGGTTATTTGAAGCAATTGATATGACGAAAAATGTATAAATACATCTTTCCAACTTCAGTTTGGGGTTGAAGAACTAATTGGTGAAGAATTTGATGACTGAAACCCTCATGTTCAGTGCATTCTCACATTTTTTACTATTATTTTTCCTTGTATGGATTGCACGGTCCATATTATGATATAAAACCAATTTTGATTGGTTAGAATATGAATTTAATTTCATTTTATTTTGGTCTCATCAATTTTCAGTGGGTATTTTGTAAGATAATGCATTTTTTGTAAAATCTAGTCAAAACCCTACCTAGGGTAACCAACAAGTGGAAATAAATACATATAACTTGACTTTCCACAAGTGATAAAATCACCAAAATCATCTACATGTATTCTACCATATCTAAAATTTGCAGGTGCTAAAATGGAGGTTTGCACATGTTTCCAATTGATTGTAAGTCTTATTTTCTTGATAAATCACACTTTCTACACATTTGTATGGAAAGTTTGGATGTAAGAAGGCATGGTGTTGGATTTTGTGATTGGGGAAGGAGTTAGGAATGTGTAGAAGACCCCATATACATGTCCCAATAAATTTTTGATATTGTTGTGGTGTTTGAAACCAAATTTGCAAGTATTGTCCTATGAATACAAATATGACGGTGATAGTGCAACAATTGGAGGTTGAATAAATCTAAGTCTAAAAGTGTTGAATTTTCATGTTATTTTTAGGAAAGGGTATTAGAAGGTCCTACAAACATGGTCAATGCATTGAGTGATTAATTTTGGCAACAACATGGTAATATATCATGACTGTCCTAAAGGAATGTGCATGGCAATGGACACCCTAGTTAGTAACCAGTCATGTTTGAAGTCTTTTTTATGTGAAGTCATTAAATTCCCCATAAAGTCACTTTGTTTATGATTAGTAAGGGCCTCCAAGGTAGTGGTATAGGTTTGGAAGCACTTTGTTATAGGTTGGCCTAGTTTCCAAAGCTTCTCACTCTAGTCTCCATAGAATGAGAAGGTGTAAACACCAAGTATTGTGCATTGTTAAAACCCTCCCTTAAGAATTTTTTCATGATCCTTTTTCCAGAACATGAGTTATGTCCATGAAATGGTAAAATTCAAGTCAAAAATGTACATATGTTCTAAATATTTTCCAAGGATAAGGGTTTAGAGGAAAACCCATAATTCAAACTATGTTCATGTTGAAGAAGCCCATTTTCCATTTGATTTGATAAGAACAAGTAGGTCCTTCTCCTACATGATTTCTTTAAAAAAATGATACTAAAAAAACATTTTTAACAATATTCGAGACTCTGCATATATTGTAGATTGTATCTTCCCTAAATAAAGCTTTATGTGGTAGTCTTTGTAAGAGTAGTAACTATTTGAATGTAGCCTTTTTAGGCTCCACATATTATTAAGTATATCTTGCCATTCCTTGATAGTCAAACTTATATTCTATTTTTGTATTAAGGTGAATATATATAAAATCATGATTACATAAAAATTGTATATGCTTTTAGAAGAAATTTTCAAAAATATAGAACAATCCAGCCAATAGATCCTATTTTGTTAGTCATTCTTAGAATGGAAAAAATTAAGGGGGGTTAGGGGTGGTAAGTGTGTTCCTTAGGATGAAATAAGTGTTCCAATGGGTATGGGGGATGTTTGATTACTCATTGAGGTAAGCCCAAGGCTTAATTTGGTCACTAATCAAGATGTCTTGGAACCTCCTAATACCCCTATTATTCCATAATTTGGTTGAACAACCTTGACGTCATGCAAGGGGTTTCCCTCTATAATGTAGTGTATCATCCTAAAAAAATAGCACCCATAATTGGATGTTTGTAGGACCTATTAGACCCCATTTTGGTGATTTTGAGGTCCAAATGTCATCTATTATGCTTGATCATAGCAGCCTACATTTTCTCCCCCCACTTATTTTCGCCTTCCCTGACATCGTCATGAAATTTGCGTCCATTTTGCCTGGGACAGGTTTATTGGTTGAATTGTCCCTGGGCTTTTGGGCCCAAATTTTTCTTGAAGACTGATGTAAGGGTCTTCTTCAATATTTTTCAATTGTGGTCAACCTGGATCAAATTTGAATCGTAAATTCAAGGATTTACTATAAAAGGACCTCATATCTCCTCATTTTACATACAACAACATACAATAAAATAATAAGATAATCAAGTGCAAGCATTCAAATGTTCAATAAATCAAGTTGTGCAATTAAGGATTTGGATTCAAGATTTGAAGGAAGGCGTCCAATTCAAGATCTCCAAGTCTCCATTTTTGAAAAATCCATTAAATCAAAGGAAATATTCTCTAATTGATACAATTTTATCACTCATGATGGCCAATTAGATGAATTTTCAATCAATCAAGGAGATCCATTCATCCATCCTTCTCTCTCTTCTTCTTTGCATGTGGTTATCAAGCATATATACATTCAAGATCTAGGAGTGGTAATCATATATCCATGCATTTGTGAAGGAATCATTGATTATACATCTCATTAAAATGTCAACCCTTTGGATTCCAAACACATTCAAGCATCTTCATGGATTTGAGTGATTATTATGTCTGTTAATGAGGGTTTCATACAAGGTGAATAAACAATTTACCTTTTACATTACTTTCCTTTATGCAATTTCAATTCAATTTAAAGTTTGATTCCTAAATAGGGGTTTGACCAAGGCAAACCCCTTTCCAAAACTTTTTCCACATTTTTCTGTGTGTAGGAGTGCATTGCAGAGCTGTGATTCTAGAGCTAGGCAGTAAAGGTATAGTTGTAGGATCCAGGAGAGTTTCATCTATTTTTTCCAAGAACAAGTTGACCAAATGACTTGTTCCTAAAAAGTTGACTTGTTCCCAAAAAGTTGACTTGCCCTGCTATTTTTCTATAAAAATTTTAGGATAGATAGATTCAAATCCCTTTTTTCTATATTTGTAGTTACAAAAGGATATAAGATTTTGACAAAAGTTGAATTCAAATTCAAAGTCCTACCTTCTTCATTTGTTTCCAGGTGCACTTATTCTTCCTTCTTTCTCTTTGCGCTTACTTTATTAGATCAGATCCATTCTTTGTACTTTATCATATCATATTCTATCCTCTTAGGAATCCAAAACACCCTCAGTCATAGATCTTGCATTAGCACCCTTCCTCCTTTTGGTTGTGCTAATCATATTTGTATTAGGGGTGGCTTAGTATTCCAATGTATGCAAGATCTTGGTGAGTGATCTACATCTTAACATTTCTCACCATTTTCTTCTATTCATTTTGGTGAACCCGACGCATTACATTTCCATTCTGATTTGGTTTCTAGATCTCCTTGTCTACATTATATTTGATCATATCTTTATTACATTATATGCATCTAGATCTATAGGTTCATTTCTTTATAAATCTTATTAGTATCTAGATCTACTTGTGTATGCTTTAAATTACACATTTTTATTTTTATAGATGTATTTTTCATAGCAACGTTATTATTGCATATCTCATTCAAATTGCATTAGATCTATATCTTTCCTTTTCACTCCCTTGTGCATGATTTTTATCACTTTGAGTCCTACTTATAGCATTCTGGTTAAGATAAGTCATAGACTTGTGGGTTCCTTTGATCCCAAGACTTCTCTTTCCTAGGAATATTGATGAGACCAGCATGCATATTATTAACATGAACCCTATCATGTAAAACAACTCTTCACATTCTTCTCACGATGAAGATGAGGCTTTAAGAGTCCCTACTATGAAAGTCCAAACTATTTCCAATGACTTTGAAAAATTTGAACAATGGTTAGGACAAGAAAACCCAAATCTCAGAGTCATTTCCATTGTATAAGGTTTAAGGAAGGTCATTCATAATGATTAACATAGTGTTAATATCTTGTGTAGTATCTCTCATCTCATTAATAACAATGTAATCTTCTTAGAGATTTTTCTCAAGAGTTAGGCTTCATTCCACCTACCACTAGTATTGAGACCTCTATGCCTATTTCCACTTTAATTCCTACTATCTCCACCTATGCTCCACCTATCATAACAACTTCTACTCAAAATATCAATCCTACACATATTAGCATCCCTAAGCCTATGTATCATTCTATTCCTTCAAATTTTCCATGTGTTTCATTGACTTCACCCATGCCCACTTAACATAGTGTGCCCTTTTCATATTCAACTATTCCTTCCATCTCTCATAATGCTCGAAACATTTCAAATATAAATCCTACAATTATTTCTAATGATCCTATCATTAATAGATTGTCTAGAATTGTGTCTGCTTTGCAACAAAAAATTGCTTCAATGGCTCAATCCAAGTTTAACATCACTACTTGTTACATTTCTAGTCCCATGTCTTTGGATATCATATGTTCTATTATCCTACAATCCATGGAGATTCCTCATCTTGAGACTTATAACGATAAGGGCAATCCTTTGACACATTTCAAAATATTTCAAACCTTGTGTAGTTATTTCTCTCATGACCAAAGGTTCATGGCTAAGTTGTTTACTAGAACCTTTTGAGACAAAGCCTTGCAATGGTATTGTTCTTTTCCTCCTCATTCTATTCATTCCTTCCAAAAGATTGCTAATTCTTTCATTCAAAAATTTCAAAACAAGATTGGTCCTAAAATTTATTTGACTAATTTTATGCATTGTAAAGAAGGTGTTAAAGAAAAAATGATTGATTTCATTGGTAGATTTAAGCATTTGCATGCTCAAATTTCTTACCTTATACCTGATATTGATGTACAATGCATTTTTTTTTCTAACTTACAAAAATACATTAGAGATAAGGTTCTACTTTATGAATTCTCTTCTTTTACTCAATTAAGTGTAGTACTTCATAGTTATCAATTGCAAGTGAATTAGTTTGAGAGCATTACTCCAATGGATCCGGTTGATAAGAGTGATGTCACATCCAAAAATTTCAACAAGTTTCAGAAACCAAAGAAAAGTAAAATAAACAAGTAATCTAACAATGTTGATGACACAAGTGGCAACAACATCTAAAGGTGTGACTCCTTTGTCATCTATCTTTAGACTTGATCAAAATTTTACTCAAATTTTTGAATCTTTGGATAATGTGATGTTAAAGTTAATTAATGTTAATGTGTTAACACTTCCTCTTATCAAATCAATTGACACATCCAAACCTTTTCCCAAAATCTTTGATCACAAATCTTTCTATCAATACCATCGTCAGCCTGACCATGATACTGAAAAGTATTTTTGTTTGATATTTTTTATCCAAGACCTCATTGATTCTAACGCTATATCTATTGAGGGTGTTAATGATCAAGGAAATAAATTAGTAGAACCTCCTAATAAAAACTTTCAAATCTATACCAACCTTTTTCCATCTCATTCAACAAATAACATTGAGTCTACCCAACCTTCATCTTCCTCTTCCACTCAGTTTATTGACTATGATGATAAAGTTCACCAAGCCAATCACATTTTCAACCTTATTGATGAAGAGGAACCTAAGAATGAGCCTGGTCCTTGCATTATCTTTGACTCTACTAAGACAATTAAGTAACCTAATGGTCCTCTTTATATTATTGCAAAGGTTAATGACCTTCATTCTCGTGGTGTCCTTATTGATTCTACTTGCATGGTGAATGTGATAACTGAAGAGCATCTCTTTAGTAGAAAATTGTAATGTGATTCTTATGATAAATATGATGTTACGATCCAAACTTTCAATGGTTTCCTTTATCCTTCACATGGTTCTATTTCATTTTCTGTTGAATTTGGTGGTAAAACTTTAGATGTTACCTTCACTATGATTCCAAATTCTAATTAGTTTCAAGTCAAAATTGGTCTTCCTTGTCTTACCTCCATGAAAGATGTGGCCTCTCCTATTCATAAATGTTTTAAATTTCCTCATAATGAAGAAATCATGACTTCTAACCACAACTTTTATTATCCTTTAGTGCCTCAATAGTCCATTGACCTTGATTTCTTTTGGCCTTCCATGTCTCAACCCACCAAAGCTTGTCCTGGTAATCTCTTCCAATCATACCAATCCTACAAGATCATAAATATTTGTGAACTTAGAAAACCTAAGGATGATCCATATCTTTTCCCTAGACATGGAATTCTTTTTACACCTCCTATATGTGCTTTTGTTCCACCTCCCATATCTTATAAACGTTCTATCGATGCTATCTATCAACCTAGTGTGGTTCCTTTAGTTCTTCCTCCTCAAGAAGAAAAGGACCCAATGTTTATTTATCTTAAACCTCAACCAATTTCCAAAAAAACATAACATAATTGACATGCTTGTGATCAACGTCGTAATTTTCATGCTATATACCGTTAACATGCTTCCCAAAACACAAAACATTGCTTCACCAAAAACACCCACTAATGCCTTGATTCCCTTGGATCAACCCATGCTTGCACCCAAGGACTAAGTTAACTTGAAAAAGATCAAATTAAACAAGCATGATAATGTTATTCATATCTTAGATTCTATTACAATTAATTTGGATGAAGAAGATACCCTTGATGATGATGCTTTTGTTGTTCCTAACAAAACTAATGATGATATTCATGCAAGTGATTTTGATGATATGTTTGAGCTTATTGATGTTAATCATGATTTTCTAGCTATGTTTTCACAACAATCATCTATCACTCATAGTGACGAGCAAAGTGACCCATTTTTACAACATGGTCCTTGTTCGGAACTAGCTATTGTTCTTTCTATCATGCTTGATGTTTCTCCTCTTGTGAGTTTCCCACCTTTCCTAAATACTACAGACCGAGATGGGAGGGTAGGCGATATTATTGAATAGCTGTTCTTGTGCGGTGGATTTTAAGTGTTTTCTTGTTTTTCATGATGTTCTTCCCCTCGTGACATGTTTTTTGTTATATTTTTTGTTTAGATTTCTTCAAACGACCCTTGTTCCTCCATTGGCGCAAGGTGATAAATGAATCACAATTTTGTAAACATTATTTTATTTGTATTTCACTTCTTCTATATGTTGTTATATGTTATGTCGTACATGTACCATTGTTTGTAAATGTGTCTTTGTGTTTTCTAATTGGGAATGATGCAAAATAGTAGCTACCTATTCTTTTTGGTCTTTGTGATGTTGACCCAAAAAAGAAACTTCTTCGTAACTCTCATATGACATTCTTCCATTATTCTTGTAGTGTTTCTACCTTTGGGGAATGATGACATTTCATTTTGATATAATATATCGTGTATTATCATATGATCATACTGACTCCAAAGTTAGTAGATCCCTTATGTGCTCTATTTTTTCATGTGCCTATTTCCCTTGACTCGTCCTTTCTTGGAGACAACTCATAGAGAAAATGTTTCTTGTGGGTTCGTTTATGCTAAGTTAAAGTAATTTCTCTTATTAAGGCATTTGCAATCAC
The DNA here is from genome assembly GCA_018584345.1 of Thuja plicata. Lineage (NCBI taxonomy): Eukaryota > Viridiplantae > Streptophyta > Pinopsida > Cupressales > Cupressaceae > Thuja > Thuja plicata. The sequence goes on along the minus strand of MU225215.1, from coordinate 3,890,439 downwards.
TTTAACATGGGGCTATACATTACGCTCTCTGTTTCATATTTTGCACATGCACTTACACAATGACTTGATGAAACCTCTCTTGTGGATGACAAAGGAGACAATTCTTTGCTTATGTTTATCCTTTTCATTGGATCCCTTAGTGAAAAAAAAACTTTCCTTAAGGACTTATCCCCCTTTCTTTGATCCCTTAGGAGACATATTCTTTCCTTAAGCATGATCACTCTTTCTTAATCCCTAAGGAGACAATGCTTTCCTTAGGCCTGGTCGTTCCTTTTTCAGATCCCTTAATGGATACAATGCTTTCCTTAAGGCCTGATCCTTTTTGATGGGCTGACTAGCATAACACAACTTGATAGATCTTCAATGCTATCTTTTGCAGTCTTTTCCTTTTGTGTGGTCCATACTAAGACAATCTCTTACTACGCTAGTGATCACAATTTTCTCTCTTTCTTTCTATCTATTTCAAGTGATGCCTCTCTTATTTTGGTTTTGGATTTGATGAATACTTGAGTCACTTGGGGGATTGATCTATCTTTTTCACCTTGACCTTTATAAGACCATTCTTATGCATTCGATCTACTTTATCGTGAGCATGAGCTTGTCTCATTACTCCCGCTAAAGTGGGGGCTAAATGTATCATCCTAAAAAGTTAGCAACCATAAATGGATGTCTGTAGGACCTATTAGACCCCATTTTGGTGATTTTGAGGTCCCAATATCTGTTATGCTTGATCACAACAGCCTTCATTTTCTCCCTTGCTTCTTTTCACCTTCCCCGACATCCCCATGAAATTTGAGCCCATTTTGTCTGGGACAAGTCGACTAGCTAACTTGTCGCTAGGGAAAAGTCGATTGGCCAACTTGTCCCTAGGATTTTGGGCCCAAATTTTTCCTAAAGCCTGATTTTGGGGTCTTCTTATGGGGTTTTGAGTTATGGTCGACTTAGATCAAATACGAATCCTAAATTTAAGGATTTACTATAAAAGGACCTCCTATCTCCTCATTTTACATATAACAACATACAATAACATAATAAAACAATCAAGTGCAAGCATTCAAGCATCTAGGCAATCAAGTTGTGTAATTGAGGATTTAGATTCAAGATTTGAAGGCAAGCATCTGATTCAAGATCTCCAAGTCTCCATTTCTCCAAGATCAATGGAATCAAAGGCAATCTTCTCTAATTGATGCAAGTTTCTCTCCCATTATGGAAGAGTATAGGAATTATCAATCAAGAAAGGAGGTCCATTCATCCTTCCTTCTCTCTCTACTCCTTTGCATGTGGTTATCAAGCATATATACATTCAAGATCTAGGAGTGGAAATCATAGATCCATGCATTTTTTAAGGCATCCTTGATTCTGCATCTCATTCCAAGGTCTACTCTTTGGATTCCAACAAAATTCAAGAATCTTCATGGATTTAAGCAATTACTACATCCGTTGATGAGGGTTTCATACAAGGTGAATCAACAATTTCAATTCACTTTCAAGGTTGATTCCTAAATAGGGGGTTGACCATGGAAAACCCCTTTTCCCTATTTTTCTGTGTGCAGGAGCAGGTTGTGGAGCTGTGATTCTAGATCTAGGTAGTAAAGGTACAATTGTAGATTCGAGAGAGTTTCGTCATATTTTTCCAGGAACAAGTCGACCAGACCACTTGTTCCCAAAAAGTTGACTTGTCTCTGTTGTTTTTCAATAAATATTTCACGACAGATAGATTCAAATCCCTATTTTTTAGATATGTAGTTACAGTGGGATTTGAGATTCCAGTGACATTCAAATTTAGATTCAAAGTCCTACCTTCTCCATCTTGTTTCTAGGTGCACTTAATCTTCCTTCTTTCCCTTTGCACTTACTTTATTATATCAGATCTATTCTTTGTAGTTTATCATATCATATTATATCCTCTTAAGAATCCAAAACCCCCTTGGTCATAGATCTTTAATTAGCACCTTTCCTCCTTTTGGTTGTGCCAATCATATTTTTCTTAAGGGTGGACTTGTATTCCAATGTATGTAGAATATCTGTGAGTGATCTACATCTTAGCATTACTCACCATTTTACACTATACATATAGATTCCACCATATGGATGCATTAATGGGAATCTTGGAGTCTACTTAACCATTGGTATGATTGGTATAATAGACACCCAAGACTTCCAAATGCTCCTAAGAACACAAAAACCCTCAAGTGTAATAAGGATCCAACCAAGAGGTTAATAAGGGGAAGGCCTTTCTAATATTTTCTTTTTTGGTAACATCCCTCAATATATTGTGTCTAACCAACACTTTGCATGACTCATCATAATTTATGTCTTTGATTATCCATTTCATGAAAATAGCTATGCTTTGAGTTTTAAGGTCTTTGAGGCCAAGACCCCCCCCCCCACTTTTTACCTATCGTGCACCATTTATAATTCATAGCATGCTATTTATTATTTCCTTTAACATATTTACATACGAAATTCCTTATAATTTTTTGAAATTTATCCATCTAATAACCACTAAAAACAATACATATGAGTAGTATATATTGTAGGGGGGGAGAATTTTGATAAACATGCAACAAACTAGCAATAGAGAGATGTTTATTTCCCACTTATTAAGCTTATTCAATATTTTACCTCTTATTCATTCCAACATTTCCTTAAGGCATGGACTAACTGCAAATGGGATGCCTAGATATCTAACCAATTTAGATGGGCCTCCTGGATCAAAATTGTATTTGGAGAACCATGCTTGGGGGTTATTCTCCCATCCCAACATAACATTTTTGGAAAAAATATAGTTTGGCTCCAGGTGATGAAAAAATGTGTTCATCTTATTAATTAGAGAATCCATGTTGGAATCCTCCAACTTGATAAAGAGGGAGGTACCATCTGCAAATTGCAAATTGATAAGTTATGTATCATTTGGCATCCTTAAACCTTCAATTTTAGTGAAGATATTGCCACTCGTAAGGATGTAATGAATAGAATATGCTACAATGAAAAAGAGTTAGGGGGTAAGGGGGAATCCTTGAATTATACTATTGCATGATATCAATTTTTTGGGTACTGATCATGTTGTTGATATTCATGTTTTGTCACTCATGTCAACATATATTTTTGTGGAGAGAACAAATTGGTTACTTGACTGGCAGAAGTGTACCGACACTGTACAAATGTTTCAGAATGATCAAATTTGGTCATATGAAGAAGGATGTGTGATGACCTTATTCCTAAGGTCGCTTGTCTTTATGTTACATATTGAGGTTGTTACAATTGTTTTGGTGAAGACTAGTTTCTGGACTGTAACTATAATGCTTGACACAGCAGGTCTCTATGTTTTGGGTATATCTTACTAGTGAACCTATTTCAGGTGATGCAAGCTTACTGGATGGCATAAGACATATTGAGGAACATTGGGTATTGATCGACTATCATGAGCATATTGGTGACATCAGTTGTTGCGTGTATTCTGGAGGAGACCTATTTGGTGGCCGACTTCAGACATATAGCATGTAATATGAATTGTGAGCATGAATTATGGATCTGGAAGTATAACTGATGGATTGTATTTGGTGTTTACTTGTTATAGGTACCATGTGTATCTTAGCAAGGGGTTATATAATTATTTGTATATTGGAAAGCCTTAATTGGCCAACCTAACCAATTATTTGTGTGCTAGGAAAGCTTATATGGTCGACCTAATGAATTATTGTAATAGGGTATATATGAGTGATCTTTTCTTTTGGAAAGATGTGGTAGTGGAAGAGATTAAAAAGGAAGAGAAGTAAAAGCTGCGAGGCTTGTTTTGTTGTTGGATGTAGAGTAGAGTTTGTGATAAGAGTACTTCATTGGAACTGACCAAGCAAAGACAGTTGCTATCAGACAGCTCACTGGATTGTATATTTCCTATATACACTTGTTCAGATTATGAAGCCTTGAGGGTGGCTTTAAAATTCTTTGGGCAGTGTGCCTAGGAAGTGATCCTACTACTTTTATTGACTCCTAACAGGGTCTGTCTCCTAACAGGGACTGTGTACTGTAATGTTTTAATAAGCTCCTAATAGGGCTAAATATTTTAACAGGGATACTATACTATCATTACATTATTTGTGGGTGCTAATTCCCACCGAGGTTTTACCTTTAACACGATTTCCTTGACAACAAGTATTGTGTTATTTTGTTGGCATTTATTGTGTTATCATTTGCATTGAAGTTTTGGTTTACAAAGTTTAAAGTTTAATAATATATATCACAACTGATTAACCCCCCCCCTCTCAGTCATATTGTGGACTATTATTACTAACAATTGGTATCAGAGCTACTGGTCCTTAGAGAGAAATATTAATAGCTTGAGGTGATCTTAAAGATGTCTTACTATAGGAAGGATAGTCCAAAATTTGATCTTGAAAACTTTGACAGTTGGAAGAACAAGATGAGAACACATTTTTTATGTTTGAGAATTGACTACTGGATGATCACAAAGAAGAATGAGAAGATAGTGACTGAGGATGAACTGGAGAAATCTATTGAAGATGAAAAGAAACTATTTTCATGTAATATGGTCGCAAGGGAATCATTGATCAACACATTTTCTGAAGGTGAATTCACAGAAGTAAAAGACTTGGACTCTGCACATGAGATTTGGACAAGATTGGAAGCACTATATGAAGGAGACAAAATTAAAAAACATGCAAAGATACAAAACTGGAAGACAAATATGGAATCACTAAAGATGAGAGAAGATGAGAACATTAGGGCATATGGATAGAGAATTACTGAAGTGGTTACTGACATTAGAAACTCTGGAGGTACTTACACTGAGGAAGAAGTGATTGCAAAGATACTCAGATCTTTGACACCTACATATAGAACCAAACTACAAGCTATAGAGGAGACTATACCCTTGACACTGAACTTCACTAGAGAGATGTTGATTGGAAAACTAACTACTTTTGAGGCCGCAGAATTGGGAGATACTTTACCTAAAGTTGAGTCAACATTCAAGGCAATTGTGCATAAGAACAAAAAGACCTTATCTGGAATTGCTAGCACCAGAAATGGTGACCTAAGAGAAGAGCTTGGAGACTATGCTGAGGAATGGGAACAGATACATGAGGAAGAAAGAAAGCTAGATGAATTGATAGCATTGATCACTAGAAGAGAGAAGAGAGGTAAGGGTAAATTTGAAGGAAAATTACCTTTGAAATGTTTTTCATGTAACAAGATTGGCCATTTTGCATCTAGATGTCCTATAAGGGTTCCTAAGCACAAACCTAAGTTTTACAAATCGAAGTATCCTAAAGACAAGTAATGTTATTATGCTAGTGAGGGTATTTATGATGATGATGGTGACTATGCTGAAATTAGATTTATTGCTAGAAAGGATGATGAACCTGTACATGAGGAAAAAGCCTTATTATCTTGTATTGAAAATAAATATGAATGGTTTATAGACAGTGGTTGTTCACATCATATGACTGGAGATAAAAACAAATTTGTGATTTTGAAAAGATATGATGGTAGTGTTGTTAGATTTGGTGATAGTACTCCTAAACTTATCATTAGAGTAGGATCCATTTCTCTGGATGGAAAGACAAATACTGACAATGTATTACTTGTTGATGGACTTAAGCATAATATGTTGAGTGTTGGACAGTTAGTGGATAGAGGTTTTGAAATTCATTAATGGGAAATGCTCTATTAGAAGTAAATCAATAGATTTGATCACATCTGGTACTAAATCTAGAGGTAATGTATTTGAATTGAATACATCTAAAGATTCTTGTTTTATTGCGAAGGTTGATGACAGTTGGTTGTGGCATAGAAGATTTTGTCATGTTAACTTTGATAACATTGTAAAGGCAAGTATGAATAATTTTGTAAGAGATCTACCTAAGATTGTAAAGCCATGTAACACTATGTGTAGAGAGTGTTACGGGGAAGCAGACCAAAAGCAGTTTTAAAAGCAAATCTTATTAAGAAAAAGGGAAGTTAATATGGTGCATACAGATTTGTGTGGTCCTACAAGAACAAGATCATATTATGGTGAAAGGTAATTTATACTTTTTGTTGATGACTTTTCTAGCACTACAACATTTGGGGTCAAATTCTGACGCCAATTTGCGACGGCGCTACCATTTGTGTGTGATTTTTGTGTTTTTTTTCCAAGTGCCCCCGATGCTATCGTAATAGCAATGATACCATCATAATTGCAACACTCTCTTGATTATAAAAAAAAAAAAAAGAAATAGAAAGGCTCATTTGTGATCAAGTTGTGGCATGCGAGCGGAAGAGGGCCCTAATGATGAGCTTGGTTTTTCCTGGTAACACAACCATGCTCAGCTGCTTGCCAAGGATATGTCACCCATGATTTAGTTCATCGCAAGGTGAGTAAAAATCTCCAACACCCATTTGATTTTGCAAATCCGTAGTAATAAGAAACCATTTGATTTTCTTCTATTGTTTTGTATTAGGCATTGTGATTGAGCTATGGCATGCAAGTGGAAGAGGGCCCTAATGATGAGCTTAGTTTTTCCTGGTAACACAACCTCTCAGCTGCTTGTCGAGGATTTGTCACCCATGATTTATTTCATCACAAGGTGAGTAAAAATCTCCAACACCCATTTTATTTTGCAAATCTACAGTTATAAGAAACCATTTGATTTTCTTCTATTGTTCTATATTAGGCATCTTTGTATGTATATTATTAATATCAGAACCGTTGTGTCTACATATATACATATATTTGGCTTCATAAAAGTGAGCGCATATATGCACAAGATATAGGCATGAGTGACAATTATCCTATCCCTCAGAGGATCATAAATCGACTTGCCCTTGTGGATGCCATGAATCCCTTGAATATCCCTTTGAGCATGTATAAATCTCTTTGCTTCACGCTGGCCATGGGATCCCATATCCTCATCAATAAATAATGTATCTCTAGGACCCCCTCGAAGCCCTAGATATTCATTCCCTTGTTTGGATAAACCCTGGTGATTTGCAGTTGGATTGAAGGAAAACCCATTACCAGGGATGTTATTGGGAAAATTTTGGACAAATAAAATGTTTTAACAACTCTTAAATACATTTGAGGCGGGACAGTGCACAAGTATTCTATCGTTTTAAATAAAAAAGGTTGTGAGGGCCACTGAATGAATTTTATTTAAATAGAAAAGATAGAATACAAGAAGATTATGCAAGAGAATAGTATCGAGTTCTCTACTTATTTCCTTCACGCCAACATATTTCCCTCATAAATTTATCTTAAAGATAAATAGTTTAAACTCTGTCCTAGCTGGTTTGAATTGGGTGTTTTGACAATGCTAATATGTGATGCATAGCTCATGCCAAAGGAGCTCTAGTTTAAGTTGTTGGATTTTGCTTTCTAAGTACACAAAACAAAGCTCTAGATTTAGTTTTTTCCAATTTATATGTTTTAAATCAAACTATGTAAATGAAGCGATGAGTTCTATATTTAGATCTTTAGTTTAGCGGACTCGATTTATGCATGAAAAATAAATTCTATCTTAAATGTTTACTCTTTGAGGCTGTGATCCTTATATAAAGAGTTATCCTCGGTGATAGATATATAAGTCTGTTAGTAATATTTCATTGAGGCGGCATTTAAAGAGACAAGATCTGTGCTAGTTTAATTGGTTGGTTTAGAATCACATGTGTAGATGCATTGGCAATATCAGGTGTGGAATCTAGAATTGTAGATCCTATTTAAGACTAGCAATCGCAGCTTAGGGTGCAATAAGTATGACGAAGAGATATTGAAGGTCAATTAGGGAAAAGAAGTAGGTGTATTTTTTTGCATACAATATCATAATCAAAATTGTAAACACAACCCTAACCCTAATCATGACATAAACCTAAACCATTCTCTTAACCCTAACCAAAATTTTAAAAGCCACAACTTTAACCATAACCACGCATAGATATACAAAATAAGAAGAAAAAACTTTCCAAACACATGAAAACATTGTAAAGACATTTTTTCCCATTGCTAT
>MU225215.1:3854563-3866766 GCA_018584345.1 Thuja plicata | reverse complement strand
ATTCACTAAATGTAAGAAAATTTGTTCTGTATTTCTTGTACAAAAATGTATGGATGTTGATCTCATTATTTTCTCTCTTTTTTGGGTTACTTTTGCAAATACCCTTGTGTTGTTATGTATTATTTTATAAAGATGTTGTATTATTTCATGGATATGTCTGGGTTGGAAACTGGGAGGAAAAGAAGCTTTGAATCACTAACCATGAATAGTATGCTTATTTCTAATTTTTATTTAATTATTTCATTTTAGGCACTTGATGTCTTTTCACGAATCCTACTTGTACTTATCGCACAGTCATAGTCTTCTAGTTTTTGGATGAATTAATTTGCTAATACCAATTGTTTTATATTTATTTGGCCAACCGCTAATGAAATTATCCCAAATAAAGCACATGAAATCATGGTTCCAAAATAAGTAAAACCACAATTACTGAAAATAGCGACACTAGGACACTAAACTCTTAAAAACTCTAAAGCGACACTAAAAAAATGCATGCAACATCGAGCCGTCAGAAATTGTCGACGGCTCGACGTCGCATGTATAGCAAATTCATCGCACGTCTGTCATAATTTTGACACTCATTCTGCGACGCCTAGGTGTCGTAATAGCGATAGATAAAATGTAACGACAACATGATAAACATTATAGATGGCTCGTATTGCGACACCTAGACGTCACTTTTTTCAGACATGCAACAAATTTGCTATACATGCGACGTCGGGCCGTCGAAAATTACCGACGGCTCGACGTCGCATGTATAGAAAATTCATCGCACGTCTAAAAAAGTGACAGATAACATGTGACGCCTATGTGTCGTAATAACGATAGATGAGATGCGACACTTACATGTCATAATAGCGACAGATAAGATGCGACACCTACGTGTTGTAATAGCGACAGCTAAAATATGTAACAACAACATGGTAACCATCATAGTCGGCTCGTATTGCGGCGGTTAGTACCATCGCAATAATGATAGATGGTACAACCATCATTAATTTTGACACCAAAACTGCAACAGTGGTCTCTGTTGCTAGGCCAACGGGATAGTGTCGAAAAAGCAATGCATAGCCGTCGAAAAGAGGTCTCAAATGTACTAGTGTAGAATAATGTGGGTTACATATTTGAGAGAGAAATATGAAGCATTTGACAAATTCAAGTTATTTAAAACAAAAGTTGAGAATGAATTTGGTTTGAAGATAAAATGTTTGAGATCAGACAGAGGTGGAGAGTTTACATCAGATTTATTTAATACCTACTATGAAGAACATTGAATATACAAATAGACATCAACTCCTAGAACTTCATAACAAAATGGGATAGTAGAACGAAGAAACAAACTATATTAGATGTTGCAAGGACTATGTTGCTAGAAGGAAATGTGTCACATGTTCATTGGAGAGAAGTAGTTGGCACTTCTGTGTACACCTTGAACAGAATACAGATTAGAGAAGGTACAAGAAAGATTCCTTATGAGTTATGGTTTGATCATACACCTACCATAAAATATTTTAGAATATTTGGAAGTAAAAGTTATACCAAAAGAGATGATGAGATAGGGAAATTTGATGCTATAAGTGATGAAGGAATTTTTTCTTGGTTATTCTAATAAGAGTAAAGAATGTAAATGTTTCATTCTAAGATTGAGGAAGTTGATTGAAAGCACCAATGTGAGGATAGATGAAAATTTTTAGATCCAGGAAAGAATATATGACTGTGGTCAAATTACAGAGATGAAAGAGGTCAATGTTGAACCTGAAGAACCTTTGATGATTGAAAATGAAATTGAAGATGAAGTGACTGAAGTTACTGAGACTCCAAAGTCTTCGAGGTATGTTAAGAAGAACCATCCTGAAGATCAAATTATTGGTGATGCAAATAAAGGTATGATGACTAGATCTAGAGTTAGAGATGAAATTTGTTTGATTTATCAAGTTGAGCCAAAGACTACTGATGAAGCATGTAGAGATGAATCTTGGACTAAAGCTATGGAAGAAGAACTTGAACATATAAAGAAAAACAATACTTGGGAATTGGTTCCAAGGCCTAAGAACAAAAATGTGATAGGTACAAAATGGGTTTTCAAAAATAAAATGGAAGAGGAAGGAACAGTGGTAAGAAATAAGGCTAGATTAGTGTGTAAAGGCTACTCACAACAAGAAGGCATAGACTATGAAGAAACATTTTCTCTTATTGCTAGGTTGGAAGCTATGAGATTATTTCTTTCTTATGCTACATGCAAAGACTTTAAAGTATATCAGATGGATGTGAAATCAGCATTCTTGAATGGAGATCTGGAAGAAGAAGCATACATTGAGAAACTTGATGGTTTTCCTTTGACAAAGGATGAAGACATGGTTTGTAAGTTGAAGAAATCATTGTACGGACTGAATCATGCACCAAGAGCATGGTAGGCAAGACTGGACAAGTATCTACTTCATCTTGGTTTCAGAAAAGGTAATGCAGATAGTAATTTATATTTAAGAACTGATGAAGATGGAATCTTAATCATATAAGTTTTTGTTGATGATATCATTTTTGGAGGCAATGATAAGATGAGTAAGAAGTTCTCTAAAGAAATGGAAAATGAATTTGAGTTGTCAATCATTGGTGAAATGAAAAATTTTCTTGGTTTGTAAATTAATCAGAGTAAGAATGGAATTTTTATAACTCAGACCAAGTATCTTAAGGAAATGTTGAAGAAGTTTGGAATGGAAGATTGTAAACCTGTTGGAACACCTATGGTGACTGGACAAACTGACTAGTAATGATGAGACTCAAAGTGTATTTCAGACAAAGTATAGATCTATGATTGGTGGTCTACAATATCTAACTCACACTAGACCAGATATTACCAATGTAGTTGGTATTGTGGCAAGGTATTAAGAAGATCCCAAAGAGACACATATTACTGCTATGAAAAGAATTTTCAGATATTTGAAAGGAACAACAAAATATGGATTATGGTAGAAAAATTAGATGATTTTATTTTACAGACTTATATCGATGTTGATTGGGTAGGTAATGTGGATGACAGAAAGAGTACTAGTGGTGGTGCATTTTTCCTTGGGAAAAGGTTGGTTTCTTGGTTGAGCAAGAAGCAGAACTATATTGCTCAATCTACTGCTCAATCAGAGTATGTTGTTGGTGCAATAAATTGCACACAAGTTGTTTGGATGAAACAAATGTTGAAGACATTGGAATAATTTTTTAAGAACCAGTGGTTATCCATTGTGATAACACTAGCACAATGAATATGTCAAAGAATCCTATAATGCATTCAAAGACTAAACATATTTATATTAAGTATCATTTCTTGAGGGAGAAGGTAGTAGAGAAAGAGATTAAACTGGAATATATTAGCACAAGGGAATAGATAGAAGATATATTTACAAAACCTTTACCAAAATATGCTTTTGAGTATCTCAAAAGCATGCTTGGGGTCAGAGCCCCTCCTTGTGATAATTAATTAAGCTATATCATTTTCTGGACTTGATGTATGGATCTACTCCTCAGGGGGGCTAATTGAAGGAATACTAGAGCACATTTGGGTGATCTTGCACCTGGCTGTTGGACATGAAGATTTGAAAAGGCTACAGAAGATTACAAATGAGTTATGACACCCTTTTCCATTGCTGCCAAAGGGGGAAGGAATGTATGTGAAAATCCCTACTGTTTTGGGGAGATTTGTGTTGAGGATATTGAGAAGATTGTATTGAGAGGAGAAATTATTTTTGAGTTGATTTTGATAATCCTTAAAGGAACATAAGTTGTCACTAGTATACAAGGAAATAGTTTTTGGACCGTCAGTTACATAATCACCAAGTGACAACATTCAGTCAAGCGCAGAGGTCATCAAAAATATCTTAGCACACTGATCACTGAAATCAGTAAACACTGATAACACTATCACCGACAGACAGTTCAAAGAGTAAATCGAGAGCACATTTCATAGAGTAACCTGAGAGCACAGTCTACAGAGTAACCCGAGCACCAGTCTACTGAGAGATATTTTTATTCCTGAGAAAAATGGATCTCAAACTACATGTCAGCGAAAGCACTTTAGTCTTTAAAATAGATTTATGCTTAGCTGGACAACTATTTTTGTGGATCAAGAACACCATAATATGTGGATTTAATTAGTTTAACTAATTATATTCATGCAAACTAGGAGATCAAGGTTAAGTTGTAAACCTTTGATCATAGAGTTTTTCTTGTAAAGCGTGAAACCTAATCAGGTCAAAACCTTTGTATATATAGATGTTTAATCAATCAAGAACATGATGATTATAGCTAGAGAGGACATCTATTGATCAGACAGAGAGTTTCATGCAGAAGGACACAAAAGGAAGAATTCAGTTATGAAGAACTAGATTCAAGGCTACCGAGTAGAACAGAGGTATTATTCATCATAATTAGGTGATACGTAATTTTCTGAACTTAAAGGATATGTATTCAAAAATTCAAGATTTCAAGTTATCAAGTCATAAGTATTTTTGTCTACTCTCTAACAATCGTAGAAAATAGAAGAAATCCTTCAAGAAGGTGGACTTAACAGTCTTATTGTAAATCTCTTAACCGAGTGCACACATACATTGTGTTGTTGAAATCTCTTAACAAAGTAGACTTAACAAGTCTAACATGTTACTCCTAATAGGGTAAGATCATCAGAAGTGATCACAACTTGTACCCTTAACCAACACTTTCCATTCTACAGACAGTGAAGCTTTGTGGGTTTCATCCCCACCGTAGTTTTTACCTTCTAATAGGGGTTTTCTACATTACCAATTATTGTGTCATTTGTAACTAAGTTTCATGAATGTTTCTATGATTGTTTACATGCACTTACATTTATGTTATGATATTACATGCATAAGGTAGAAAAGCAATATGGTCAGTAATGCAAGAAAAGATTACTAAGGTTAATTGATACAAGTTTTAAGGGTACTTATTCACCCCTCCCCTCTTAGTACACACCCTTCCATTATTCCAACAATTGGTATCAGAGCTAGATCTCTTATTTGGAAAAGTTTAATCACTTGAGAAAAAAGATCATACAATGGAAAGGTATAACCTTGATAAGAATATTGAGAATCAAAAGTTGAAAATAAAAATTTTCTTTGAGCAATACAAAGAATCAAGAATCATGATGAAAGAGCTACTAGATGAAAGAAAAGGCATGCATCTCGCTACAATGAAACTAACTATCATAAAGAAGAGATACCTGATTTATTTGATTCCTCAGGATCTGGATTTGGTAGTACATCTAACACATCTGAAGGAAGCATTACAAATCTAAATGAAATCAATCAACATCTGACTGAACAAGTGAAGATACTGTAGATCGGTCAAGAGACACAAATGGTAAGAATGATTGATGTTATGAATAATGCAAGACAAGCTAAACAAGAAAGAACTTTGGCTATTGATGACAGAAGAAAGATCACTGAAAAGTTGCAAGATAAAGAAATTGAGATACAGAGACTAACTGAACATCACCATGAGATCACCAATCAAATAGTTCTAATGAGTCATGAGGCCAACCGAGTGAACATGGGACTTAATGGGAAATTGGAAGCTATTGGTGAACTAAGAGAAGAAAATGAGAAACTAAACCATGAAGTGAGGATTCAACAACAACATAATGATATGATCAAGAAAGCTAAAGAAAGTACAAAAAGAATGGATGAATTTTTGAATGAACAAAGAAAAATCAACAATAATACTGATTTAGGGTATACCGAGCATGGAGAATCATCAAACCAATTTGATCAAAGGAATGTCTACACAAATCCAAGAGAAAAGAAGGAGTCATGTAATCACTGTGGAAAACCAAGCCACACATCAAATGTTTGCAAGAGTAAAGCTAAAGGTATTCCTAAATCTACTTCTACATTCATAGGTAATTGTTATAATTGTAACAAGCATGGACACAAAGAAAATGAGTGCATATCTAAGGTGAACCAACCAAAGAAGGAATGCTACATGGAAAAATACTATCCTACTTGAGAAATGCATGGCCACACATCTCATGAATGCAGGAAAAAGAAAAAGAAAGTATGGAAACCAGAAGAACAAGAAAATGCATATAAACTGAGGAGAGTCGGTAATAAATATGTTTGGGATTACAACACTTGGGTAAATTGCACATCATGTGGAAGATATGGACATACAATTGCTAACTATATGAGGAAATAGACAAGAAGTTCTAGAAGCTAGACTAACCCCGAAATGGCATGCTTACACTGTCATAAGGTTGGGCACTTAAGAAAAGACTGCAGAGACCGAGTGACTGAGTCAAGCACTTTTGCAAATGGAAATACTATTGAAGACATCAAGAAGATAAGAAATCAAATGTGGAGGAAAGCTTCAATAAACAACAATGTAGACCAAGCACTATAGTTAGTGACACCTCATCCAATGGATCTAGTGATTCCACCACCCCCACCTAAGCAATACAAGTAAGTATGGAACTACATTGTACAAAGCTATATTTTACATCAGTTCCAATATTCAATGATAATATGCCAAATTAGCCTGAATGGAGATGCACTATGGTATTAATTGTTATGATTTTGTTAATCCAATCTTGTCGGTCAATACATATCAAGCATCGTCGGTAAACATGTGAAAGATAATCAAGTCTTTACTACATACTGAGCACCATTGGCGAACATGTGAAAAGTACAACTAAGTTTTCACTTACCCCAAGCATTATATTCTCACTGAGGATGAAGACTTTGGTATGATACTCGAGCGTCTTTGTTTCGTTGACTGAGTGGTAGTTGATGAATTCAATGCACCACTTAGGTTATTTTCTATAAATAGGGAAACAAAGAGCTCATTCATTCACCAAGTGATAAAGTGAAAACAACAGAGTGAATAAGAGTGACTAACAATGAAAAGATTGCAGAATGATTCACATCAGATTCAAAGGCTACTCTGACATATTTAGACCATCCACAACAAAGATCAAGTGAGCATCTAGACTCACCGAGCTAACAATTTATTTACAAGAAGCCCTAAATATTTCACAAACAATGGAAACTACCTTGCAAGTATCAAAGATCAAGAACACAAAGGAAAAGAAGATCAACCTGATTAAGAACACAACCTGTGAGGAGCCTAACTATAAGTTTTTCCTTGAGGTTGCTGCTCAACCCGATGACAAAGGAGCATTTTCAAGTATCCCTCCTAGGTTTTTGTTGGTTGAATATATCCGCACATACATCCAATGCAAGGTTGCAAAGATCTAAGATCTTGAGATTGAAGAAGCTTACCAGAAGCTATGCAAGGATGGAGACCTAAAAGAAAAACACAAGCCCATTAAGGTGAAAGGGTTAACCAATGCCCTATTGTTCCCGAGAGAGTTCAAAACTGAATGGATACGCATTGTACTTAGTCAGGTACATGATAGAAAAATGTGGTTGGCTGAACGAAAACTGATCACAAAGGATGTGATTCATGCTGTAATAGGTTATCCAATAACCGAAAAGGCAAAATCCCTAAAACATCCACGCACCAAGATCAAAGAACTAACTAAGGCAGAATGGGATGGAAGAGGATTGAAATTTAATACAATCATCGACCCTGAAATAAAGTTTGGTGCATGTGTGATTGGGTACAAGATATTCCAAGCTAGTAGAATGAACAACATAGCATGTGGAGCAATTAACACTACTTATAAGATTGTGAAGAAGGGACTTCAACTGGACTTATCTGAGTTGCTATTGAAGAAACTGGAAGAAAACATGAGGACAATTAGATCAGCCAGATCTAATACATGTAAGTTCAGTTCCCTCCTTATGTGCACATTCTTCTATTTGCATAACTTCTTTCCTTTAGTCGATAATTTCACTTGGGACACAACCCGACCAATAATTGCACAAATTAGTGAATTTATTAAGTCACCAGGGGATAACTTCACATCTATAATGGATGTATACTTCACCACTTTTAAGGATAGAATGTAGAAGAGAATGAGAATCCCTGTACAACTGGTTGAGCAATACAAATATGACATATGTTTCATAGTGGACACCAATACAATACTTATCAAACTAGTTGTACCAAGAACAACATGGTTACCACCATTTGACTATGAGATTATCATTGATCAGGATACAAAGGCTATAAAAGCCTTACTGAATGAACCAGTAGACAAATCATTGAGTAGATTTGGCACGTATGAGGAAGCCAAGTCTAGAATCAAGATTGGCTTAGAAGTGAATAAGATAGACCAAAAGAAGACAAAAATAATAAATACTCTTCAAAAGAAACTTTATGTAAATGATGAAGAACAAGATGTCACCGAGGGACAATAAAACATTGGTGAAGGTAAAGAGTTAAGTGACTCTGAGTCTACTAAATCAGATGCACCACCAGCCAAGAAAACAAGAACTACTGAAGTGACGGTTGCATCAAGAACAAGGAGTAAGACTACAAAAGAGGTAGACTCGCCACCCTTGAAGAAAGGAATGGTGAGAACATATCAGAAAAGGAAACATACATCCTCTACGGGGCAATCAACACCAAAACAGAGAAGGAAATATCTAAGAGGAAAAGAAGACAAGGATGGATACAAACACTACAACATTTGGGGTCAAATTTTGACGCCAATTTGTGACGACACTACCATTTGTGTGTGATTTTTGTTTTTTTTTCCAAGTGCCCCCGAGGATGTTGTAATAGCGATAGTATCATCATAATTTTGACACCCATGTGATTATAAACAAAAAGAAAAAGAAAAAGAAAGGCTCATTTCTAATTTTTGTGATCTCATACCGTCGTGCATGAAGAGGACCGCCCAAACTGTGGAAGATTTGAATCTTGGTATATGATAGCCATGACTTGAGGTAGGCATTCAAGATTTGTCTTCTCATTAACTCAATTTAATTTTAATGGCATTTGTTGATTTAATGGAACAATATGAATGTTAATACTGGCATTGTTTACATCTTTGCATTTGGAATGCTTGATGACCCGCGAGCTTTGAGATCTAGGGAATCGTTGCTATTACCTTCAAGGCATTGTGTGAAGTGTTTCATCTCTCTTTATTTGTTTTGTTGTTGATATTCACTATGTGGTACTCCCCGTTTATGATCATTTCATGAGGAAATGTCTTGATGGCTCACGGGCTGCAAGCTAGGGCATCATGCATTATTTATGAGCTCACTGTTTAATACTGGAATTGTTTACATCTTTGCATTTGGAATGCTTGATGACCCACGAGATTTGAGAGCTAGGGAATCATTTTTATTACCTTTAAGGCATTGTGTGAAGTGCTTGATCTCTCTTTATTTATTTTGTTGTTGATATTCACTATGTGGTACTCCTCGTTTTTCTTTCTGAAGTGTATGGCTTGACTATGCACATGCATAATTGTAGATGAGGATCAGTAGTAATAGGATGACATTCATTGCTTAGATATTTTTGATCTAACCCCCATCTCTCTTTTCTTTGTAGGTTCTGGATCACACAGGAGCACACTAGATTCATACTCGGGCAAAAAATTCATCACTTTAGGCAATGTCTGGTACCCTTATTATTTATTTTCATCCTCTTATGTATTCCTATACTCTTGCATATTCTTCTGAAAGTTGGCTATGCTCACAAAAGCCCAGATGATTTTATCTTTCAGTTCCTTTCCTTGTATAGTATATACAAGTTATTTGGCATATATATACATGTAATCTTTAGATGCAGAAATTTCTTCTCCTTTACATGTATCTTTTCATGAAATGAACACAAATTAAACAAGATCATCTAATAATGCAAACTAGGGTAATGTAGTCCCTCATCTAGTAATTAGGTTACCAAATTGGAATGGGCATGAAAAATATGGTAACAAGAACCATTACTAAGGATTGAACATAAGTCTAAAAGTCACCAAACCTATTGTTCTATGTGTCCTTATTGCCTTCGTAATTTTGGTTCAACCCCTATACGATGCCCAAGTCTAGAGGCCAAGGAAAGTACCCAAGAGCACTTGAAAGAAAGATGAATGAAACCATTGTCCTTATGTGGGTAAACCCATATAAGTGTTCTTCCTTTGCATCACAAATCCTACTTGAGGATCCACAATCATGCATTTATGTTCAAGACTTATTATTACCTTGGTATTTTTGAATCTTAGGATGATATCTCAATTGGGAAAGGCAAACCAAAACCTTTCATAGACCAATCACAACCAAGGAATATGGGTTTTATTTTGTTGTTCAGTTATACTCAAAAAAATATATGTACAGTTATAAAATTTCATGCCTTGAAATTTATAACATAGTTCCTTAGCATAGTTTACTATGCTAAGGAACTATGTTCAATGTCAAATGTGTTATCAAGAAACAATGTTTCACATCTCGAACCTCACAAGATCTTCAAGCTAGCATGTTATCAAAATAGAATGGCAGTGGTGATTCAATGCATCTACAACTTCAACAACATGGTAACATTGATCCAATAACAAAAAATACATTACAAATTCCAAGCTCACGTTCTCAATGAAATAAACAGTGTATAAAACAATATATGGTATAACCTATCATATTATTGGTACTTCATCTATAGTTTTAATTAATGTATGTTTCTTTTGCACACTTTGGTGGGGACACCTCACTAGTTGTCTAGGATGCTAGTTTCTAAATGCATAGAAAATTTAAAATACATGTCATATGAATACCATCACAACAAATAATAGTTTCTTAATGCATGAAAATATTAAAATACATGTCATTAAAATACCATCAAAACAAAGACAAAATGGCATGTGAAAAATCTTGACCCGACACTATTGGAAAAAATAGAGGAAAAATAGCCCAAGTTCAGGAACATGTTAAAACTAAAAGGCAGAGACAAGTTAGTAGATCTGTTTATCGGTAGCCAAATAGACAACCTTAAGAAAAAAATGAACTGGTCATGGAAAACATTTAGTTATAAAAAATCAGTAGAACAATAGAAACACCACATTTTTGTAATTTTATCTATAATATTAATAAGATCATGTGTTTGTGTTTGTCAAACAAATAAAGCTCCTTCTTTCCCCAAAAAAATAAAAATAAAATAAAGCTCTTGTTCTTCCAAAATAAGCAAAAAAAAGGAAAATAATTGGCCAGGGAAAACTTGTATCTATCCTAATTTTCTTAAGTCATTGAATCTGATTCACACCCCTCCATTTATGATCCCAAATAGCAGTAAATAGAAGGGAGATCATTCAAAAGTTAGATGGATTCCTCCTGATAATCATTCTTTAAAGTTAAATTTTGATGGCTCTGCATGAGGAAAACCTGGAAAGTTTGGATGTGGTATGTGTCTTCGCAATCATAGGGGTATTGTTTTAGCATTTAAATGTATTTCTTTACCTGATGTGACCAATAATCTAGCTGAAGCATATGCCATGTTTACGATTTTGAGCTTTCTAGTAATGTTAATATTAGGAAACTCCATATACACAACAACAACAAGCATGCAATGACAACAATAACATCATACATATATATGTATATATGTATGTATGTGTATATATGTGTGTGTGTGTGTGTGTGTGTGTGTGTGTGTGTGTGTGTGTGTGTGTGTGTGTGTGTATGTATATGTATATGTATATATGTATGTATATATATGTATATATGTATATACATATATATATATATGTATATATATGGATATACATATATATGTATATATGTGTATATGTGTATGTATATGTATATACATATATGTATGTAAATATGTATATATATTTATATATGTATATACATATATATGTATATAACAAATAGAGCACCGACCAATCATATGGTAGCCATGACTTGAGGTAGGCATTCGAGCTTTGTCTTCTCATTAACTCAATTTCATTTTGATGGCATTTGTTGATTTAATGGCACAATATGAATGTTAATACTGGCATTGTTTACATATTTTCATTTGGAATGCTTGATGACCTGCGAGCTTTGAGAGCTAGAGCTTCGTTGCTATTACCTTCAATAAATTGTGTGAAGTGTTTGATCTCTCTTTATTTGTTTTGCTGTTGATATTCACTATGTGGTACTCCCCGTTTATGATCATTTCATGAGGAAATGTCTTGATGGCTCACGGGATGCAAGCTAGGGCATCATGCATTGTTTATGAGCTCACTATTTAATACTGGCATTGTTTACATCTTTGTATTTGGAATGCTTGATGACCCGCGAGCTTTGAGAGATAGGGCA
>MU225215.1:3829640-3842869 GCA_018584345.1 Thuja plicata | reverse complement strand
TATGATTGATTTAGCTAAGTTATTGATGTATGAAAATCACTTGTAAGTAATAAGATATTACAGTGTATTTAAATGAGTTTTGATGTTTTAGAAATGAAATATTCTATCTTTTAGATAGTGTTTCTTTTTAAAGAGTTTCGAAACTCTTCAAAATCTTTTCTAACTTTAATAATAAAAATGTATTTATACTAGACTGTAAAAACAAAGTGTTGTCATATCATTACTGATGGTTAAACTAGCTACTGAAATATTACTTGTGGTTTATGAAGCCACTTCAACCTAAACAAAATTTCAGTAAAAATTCCATCTGAACTCTTTATCGAGAAGATGAATCTGTTACACTTGTGAGTGCAAAAAAAAATTGTTTGTTTTCTCATATGTTATGATCTTCAGCATGTGATATATAAATATATCGTCTATTCTGAGCATTGTTTATTACCATCTACAGACTAATTGACAGTAATGAGTTTGAAGGAGGGATCCCCTATACTTTGGGACTAGTACCCAATTTGAGGGTTGTGTGAGTATCAATCATTTTAATTCTATCTTTTCTTGCTATGTCTTGTATATGGCTTTCATGGCTGCTTCACAGACCATAATTTTATGGGTGCCTGTTTAACTTGTTTTTTTTGGTAATATTGTTGGGAAATTTTGAGACTTGACAGAAACCAGATAGCAGGTGTGATTCAAATACCTTATGCTAGAGAAAAGCTAAGAAGAAAATGTGGTATCTTTGTTTAAGCTATTTTATTAAGTAGTTTAATGATTGTGGGAATTTAGTTAGCTAAAATTTGGATCATATTTATTAAATATTGGCTTAACATCAAGCATTGAGAGGTATCTATTTTACCAAAGTCATATGAGGAATGATCATATCAAGTGTTTGGATTATAGGTTAATGAATCATTGGCTTAACAGTAAACATAAGACAGTTTCTATAGTATTAAACTTCAAGGATTTTCTATTTTACGAATATCATATGGGACATTGATCATATTGAGTGTGGATAATAGGTTGATGAATCATTGACTTAAAATTAAACATTGAGGGATATATATTCCACTAAAGTCATATGGTACATGATCATATATAGTATTTGGATTATGTGTTGATGAATTATTAGCTTAACTTAACATTCAAGGATTTCTATTCCATCAACATTATATGGGTCATTATCCTTTTAGAGTGTCATGAAACCTCCATCCAACAAGGTTTTATCCTTCATAGACTCTTTCTCAAGCATTCATCTCCTCTGATATTTCTTTTTTTTTAATGATGTGAATAATGATCATGATCATCCTCATTCTTTTAAAAAATTCAAAAAATACATATGAAATTTTCCTTATTGTATATAGATAGTGATCTATTAAACATACATCAAACACTAATAATTACAAAATGTCATGTCATCTTAATACATTCCTCTCCTATCATAAAAAAGTGTTGGAATAGAAACTGCCCTTGTCAACTTGAGCAGTAAACCAACTTGTGCTTTCAATAAGGAATAGATTATGTTCTTAATACATTATATTACACAAATAGCAAAAGACAAACCAATATGGATGCCAAAACTCACAAAACTTGCAGAAAGGTGTAGATTTCTTCCTTATTCTGTGTGCAGTCCGTACAATACTGAATCATATCCATCATGGACATCTTTTATACCTTTTAAAGACTCCCTATAACTCCTTTAACCAAATTTTATCGGTTGTATAAATTAGTTTATGCCTAAACATTACAAATCCTAATTCCCTCCATTTTGTATATGTGACCGTTTACATTCAAATTTTGAATTATGAAACTAACAAAATGACTTTAATGAATGACAACTTTTATTCTATCAACTCCTATTCCCTAAAATGAATCTATTGACCTTATTAGTCTTATTTAATACCCCTTAGACACCTATTGACTCTAACTACTCATTACATCATATTTGTGATCCTAATGCCTATAAGGTCCTTTAGGACTTATTACATTGCATTTACATTTTGACTTCAAAATTCATGTTTAAAATTCATAATTGGTTCCAAAATGGTCCAATTGATTGGATTAGATGTCTTCATGTTCTCCCATGTCTTCTTAGTTCCTTGGTGTTCCTTGCTTTTCCTAGGTGCCCCTGCACCATGCTCCCCAGGTTTAAAATGATTCTTGCCCCAAGAATCCAACTTGTCCTTATGCCAAGCATCTCTCCATTGGCTGCTATGTTTCTTGATTTTATGATAGGGAATAAAATCTTCCAATGTCATTGGTCTTCTACACTTCAAACCTGCATTTACATTCAAACAACTGTTAGAAACAAAAACAAATTGTTCTTTCCCTTTGTTGGAAAGTTGGTGTTGTTTGTCATGCACTCTATCTGCAAGTACCCTTGATCTTTCTCTCTTTTATTGTTGTGCCAATGATCCCTGTAACTTCTCAATTTTTTTTCCAAAATTCTGCTCTTTAAGAGGACATTTGACTGTCCCAATTTGAACATGAGTTAAATCCCAAAGTTCTTCAACGTTAGGATTGCTACACTTCTTGTTTTCCTTCCACTCATGAACAATACTCCAACCAGTATCTCTCATTGTTGTATCCTGCCTTTTCAAAGGCATTCTATCTCCAAAACACATCAAGTCATTGTCATGAACCTTACTACTCAAAGGTACTAATTTTTACTTCTCCTTGCCTTTATGAACAACATAAGTATTAGAGTATCCATCATGAGAAGTACTCCTAGCATACTACCATGGCCTGCCTAAAATAATGTGCCCACATGTCATAGGCATGATTTCACACATAACTTAATCACTTATGTATCATCGTGTCAAGGATATTTGCTTGTTCTTAATAAAACTCGTTGGCCTCTTCCTCATGATGACTTCATCATCATTACAAAAATTTATCTAGTTAATGAACTTTATATCCTTATGCATTATGCTGCTGTGATTTTGCCTCTTTTTTTGGACACTACTAATCATTGGTTTACATTTCCCTATAATCCTAATACAAAATGTTTCCATGAAATACATCAGGGATATAATGCATTCAAGAAAAAGGCTTTGGGGGCTGCTAAGTCTTTTGTACTAGAAAACACCATTTGCTTGGTAATTTGAAGCCATCAATGGAAACTACAATCCTAAACAATTAGTATACCATTGATGGCTTCATAATTATTAAGTGAAAGGGAGTTCTATGATCCGAAACCCCCTTTGGTGATGATCCTATGTAGTTCCACATAGACATGACATGTTCCTTAGAAGACTTTTAATCTCACAACAGCTGAGAAACATAAATGTAGGCATCATGGTCACAATTCTTTGGAGACAACATAATTGAGTGGTGTCTCCAAAGAATTGCGACCATGATGCCTACATTTATGTTTCTCAACTATTGTGTCCTAGGACCCCTTATGACCCTTTATGATCCCTAAGAATACATCTTAGAGGTCTTAAAGTGTCATAAAGGGTCATAAGAAGCTCCTACGAGGGGCCAGATGAGCTTCCACCTTCACGTGGTTGGCCCTGTTAAGTAGAGAATGTTAAACTATTCTAGAAACAAAGAGAAGCTAAATATTTTAAGGTCTCACTCCATCCATGCACGACATATATATATATATATATATATATATATATATATATATATATTTGTGTGTGTGTGTGTGTGTACACACACACACACATAAATATAGCATACCATCGCAATTGTGACGCTATTCAGAGAACCACTAATGCCAAAGCACTACATGTGACGTCCAAATGTCAGAATAATCTGATAGATGGACATCGCATGTACAGTATATCCATTGCAGACCCATCATACTTGTGACATACATAATGTGTAATGACTGCTGGTTGACCATTCTAGCTGGTGTATAATGCGATGATCAATACCGTCGCAATGGTGACGGTATTTAGAGAATGTCCGATGCCAAAGCACCAAATGCGACACCCAAATGTCAGAATAATCTGATAGCTGGTCGTCGCATGGACAACATATCTATCACACACCCATCATAATAATGACACTCATAATGTATAGCGATGACATGTTAACCATCATATCCGGTGCATATTGTGACAGTTGAGACCGTTGCAATAACGACGGGCATACCAGCCGTCAGTGATTCTGACACCAAAATTCCAACACCGGTCTATGTCGCTTGCCTGACAGGGTAGTGTCAGAATTGCAACGCATATCCGTCGAAAAGAGGTCTCAAATGTACTAGTGAGAAAAAGATGAAAGAGAACAAAGATTGTAAGAAAAGAAAAACAAAATACCGATGACAATTGATGAAATTGTAGATTCAATCATCAATATAGGCATCATCTCACATCATAAGATTAGACAAAGGACTACACTGTCTACCGAGGGTCAGGACAAGATAGAGGAATCCATCATTAAGGCGATGATTGCTTACAAGTATGTGCCCATACAATTCAACAACAAGATTCCACAAGACCTGCAAGATAAAATATCAGCAAGTTGGACTTATGCATTACACACAGAGAAATAGCTAAGAGAAAGATCCTTAGTTACATTCATGCCCAAGTCAACAGTTGAAGAAATTGATGAAACAATGAAGGAACATGCAAATAAATTTTCAGCAAAGACAAGAGCATACAAAGTCCTGCAAGACAGGTTAGAAGATCTTGATACATAAAGCAATAAGATTTGGAGACAAATCTTTAATCCACCTAAGGAGGTACTGTCTCTAATCGAGACAACTCACAATGAGGAGGAGGCCACACTGAACCCCGAGACCATTTTCATAAATGACATCGAAGATGTCACTCCCATTGATTTGACCACAAAGGCAAGAAAGACCATGGATGACATTTTGGAAATATTATAATCATTACGGGAAACATCTGACATAACAATACAAGATGTCACTAAGGAGATCATGCTAATTAATTAAAGGTAGATGAAGATGTCATTGTCACCACCAAGCCCACAAATGAAAAGGACACAACTAATGTTGCAGAGACAAATATACCAGGTAAACTGCTCTACTTGATTCAAGCAATCAATGTGATGACTGAATCACAACAGACGCCACTAGAGCATGATACAGACATACCAAAGGAAAAAGGTGATGAACATGAGGAGAAGCAAATAGATACATATGAGGAGAAGGAAGATGCTAGTGGAGAGGAAAAGCCAAGTGATACACCTACCAAGGAAACTGAAGAAGTAGAAATGGATGTAGAACAGGAAAATGTTAAAGTAGAGACATCTACAACTGAACAACAGGTTCACACTGAGTAGCATAGTAAAGGCACAAAACCTCCCAACAAATCACCAAGGACAACAAAGAAAGAAAAGGAACTTGCTATGGTAATTCATTCTCCTACTTCAAGTACCATTATGAAGAAGAAGAAGAAGAGTAAAGCACCAGTCACACTTGATGAAATAATAGATATACCCGACTATGATCCAAGAACACTGGATCTCGAGTCACTGACTAAGTATGGATAACTATGCAAAAGGAAGACAATATAGGAGAAGCTCAAGAAGGAACACAAAAATTCACAAGTCTTGGATACTACAAAGGATATCCTATTATAGATAGTTCCTGAAATAGAGATTGATCAAAATGCACCCATCCTTGATCAACTAGAAGTTCTGACCAAGGCCATAACATCACCGAATGTAGAAGCTGACAAGGTCATTGAGGAACGTGTAGAAGAGAAGTGTCACTAAAATCTCACAAAGAAGATCAGCCAAGAAGTGGCAGAAAACAAGGTAAAACTTTCCGAGCTAGTAACTACATTGGAACCAATAATATCAGAAGTAGTTAACTTAGTTCAAAAGTTGTGCACACTAGAGCATTTCACTACCGAGCATAGTGAAAAGATAACTAAAATAGATGAAGATCTTAAAGCTAGTGCACAAAGTATCATAACCAAGGAAAATGCATTTCAATTGCATTATGAGAAGATTGTAGAATCAAAACGGTTGAGACTTGAGATACAAAAGGCTGAAATCAAAATCAAATATGAGGTAACTGAGATCCAAGCTATGCTACTACTGAATCTCACATTGTTGTTGAAACACATGACTTTGGCAAAGACATTAATTGCCACCCTAGAGATGTCAGTCACCGAGAGTATCTATGACATGCATGCCATAATCACATTGGAGCACATGACCATCGAGCACCTCAAGGAGAAATGGGAGAAGCAGATGGCAGACATTCAAAAATCTCATGCCCACATATTTGACAAGCTGTAAGTACTACACCTTTGTCATTATTTTCAAAAAGGGGGAAAATATATGTATACATTAAAAAGGGGGAAAATATATATACCTCACAAAGGAGGAAACCTGTACATACATTGTATAGAGGCATGCACATAGGGGGAGTCATTGACAAGGTAAACACTTTGTGTACATACTGAACATATCAACTTGAACATATCATTTTTTGATACTAATGCCAAAAGGGGAGATTAATAACCCTTAAAAGATCATAAGTTGTCACTAGTATACAAGGAAACAGTCTTTGGACTGTCGGTTACATGATCACCGAGTGACAACATTCAGTCAAGCGCAGAGGTCACCAAAAATGTCTTAGCACAGTGATCACCAGACTCAGTGAACACTGATAACAATATCACCGACAAACAGTTCAAAGAGTAAACTAAGAGCACATTTCACAGAGTAACCTGAGAGCACAGTCTACAAAGTAACCCAAGCACCAGTCTACCGAGAGATAGTTTTATTCTCGAGAAAAGCGGATCTCAAACTAGACATCAGCTAAAGCACTTTAGTCTTTAAAATAGATTTATGCTTACCTGGACAACTATTTTTGTGGATCAAAAACACCGTAATATGTTGATTTATTTAGTTTAACTAAATATATTCATGCAAACTAGGAGATCAAGGTCAAGTTGTAAACCTTTGATCATAGAGTTTTTCTTGTAAAGCATGAAACCTAATTAAGTCAAAACCTTTGTATATATAGATGTATAATCAATCAAGAACATGATGATTGTAGTCGGAGAAGACATCTATTGATCAGACAAAGAGTTTCATGCAGAAGGATACAAAAGGAATAATTTAGTTATGAAGAAATAGATTCAAGGCTACTGAGCATAACAAAGGTATTATTCATCACAATTAGGTGATACATAATTTTGTGAACTTAAAGGATTTGTATTCAGCAATTCAAGATTGCAAGTTATTAGGTCATAAGTATTTTTTTCTACTCTCTAACAATTGTAGCAAATAGAAGAAATCCTTCAAGAAGGTGGACTTAACAGTCTTATTGTAAATCTCTTAACTAAGTGCACACATACATTATGTTGTTGAAATCTCTTAACAGAGTAGACTTAACAAGTCTAACTTGTTACTCCTAACAACGTAAGATCATCAAAAGTGATCACAAATTGTAGCCTTAACCGACACCTTCCATTCTACAGATAGTAAAGCTTTGTGGGTTTCATCCCCACCACATTTTTTACCTTCTAATAGGGGTTTTCTACATTACCAATTCTTGTGTCATGTGTAACTAAGTTTCATGAATGTTTCTATGATTGTTTACATCCGCTTACATCTATGTTATGATATTACATGCATAAGGTAGAAAAGCAATATAGTCGGTAATGCAAGAGAAGATTACTAAGGTTAATTGATACAAGTTTTAAGGGTACTGATTCACCCCTCCCCTCTTAGTACACACCCTTCCATTATTCCAATAGATTTGGTTTGATGGATTTTCCCATATGTTTCCATCAATGTCAAAGGGGGAGATTCTTGGATGATATCAGTTTTGGGTACTGATCATGCTGTTGATATTCATGTTTTGTCAGTGATGTCAACATATGTTTCTATGGAGAGAACAAATTGATTACTTGATTGGCAGAAGTGTACAGACACTATATAGATGTTTCAGAATGATCAAAGTTGGTTATATGAAGAAGGATGTGTGATGACCTTATTCCTAAGGTCGCTTGGCTTTATGTTACATATTGAGGTTGTTACAATTGTTCTGGTGAAGACTATTTTTTGGACTGTAATTGTAATGCTTGACAGAGCAGGTCTCTGATTTTTGGGTATCTCTTATTGGCGAAGCTATTTCAGGTGATGCAAGCTTACTGGATAACAGAGGACATATTGAGAATGTTGGGTATTGATCGACTGCCATGAGCATGTTGGTGACGTTAGTTGTGATGTGTATTATGGAGGAGACCTATTTAGTGGCCGACTTTAGACATATAGCATGTAATATGAATTATGACCGTGGATTGCGGATTTGGAAGTATAAATGATGGATTGTATTTGATGTTTACTTGTTGAAGGTATCGTGTGTATCTTAGCAAGGGGTTATATAATTATTTGTATATTGGAAAGCCTTAATTGGCCAACCTAATCAATTATTTGTGTATTAGGAAAGCTTAACTGGTCGACCTAATGAATTATTGTAATAGGGTATATATGAGTGATATTTTCTTTTGGAAAGATGTGGTAGTGGAAGAGATTGAAAAGGAAGAGAAGTGAAAGTTGTGAGGCTTGTTTTGCTGCTGGATGTAGAGCAGAGTTTGTGATAAGAGTACTTCATTGGAACTGACCAAGAAAAGATAGTTGCTATCATACAGTTCACTGGATTGTATATTTCCTATATACACTTGTTCGAATTGTGAATCCTTGAGGGTGACTTTAACCTTCTTTGGGCAGTGTACCTAGGCAGTGAGCCTACTACTTTTCTTGACTCCTAACAGGGACTGTGTACTGTAATGTTGTAATAAGCTCCTAACAAGGCTAAATATTTTAACAAGGACACTATAATCTTAGTACATTATTTATGGGTGCTAATTCCCACCGAGGTTTTACCTTTAACATGGTTTCCTCGACAACAAGTATTGTGTTATTATGTTGGCATTTACTGTGTTATCTTTTGCATTTAAGTTTTGGTTTACAAAGTTTAAAGTATAATAATCTATATCACAACTGATTCACCCCCCCTCTCACTTGTCTTGTGGACTGTTATTCCTAACATATACAACTTTCAAGGTTAAATGCATCAGTTCTTTCCCCATTCCCTCAATCTGCGCTTCAACATCTTTAATCAACACCTTCACTCATCCGGAATACCCAACAGGGAATATGAATTATTTCAAGTTATCAATGGGAATCCCAATTAAATTATATCACATGTCTTCTCAAAGTACAATAAGAACATTCCCACACTTTGGTTATCTTGTTTATTCTAGTGCATGGCTTCCCAACTTGTGACTAGGTTTTTAGGATACATCTCCCCTTAATGAAACCTCTCTGGGTATTGCTCACAAACTTATGTAGAATGCTCATGAGTCAGAGATCTAGTACTTTAGATAGTATTTTATATAATACATTCAAAAATTTGATGGGATACAAATTATTGATGAGGGCCCTGTCTCCATTTTTAGTGAGCATTTTTATAATGCCCTTATTTAGATATTTCCCCAACGTACCTCTATCCTTTGCCTCATTATATACCATTAGAAGATATTCTAAGATCCAATCCTTATTAGTTATTTATAACTCAATTAGGATTCCATAATCACCTATAGACATATTTTTTTGCAAGGTATCAATAGCTCTCATAGTCTTATGTAGGAAAATATCCTCATTCAACTCAAACTAATATCCTATGACTATTTTACAAGGAATGACATATTCAAAAACTTTCCTATCATGCTCACAGTTGTTATTCATATCTTCAGAAGTGAAAAAAATTCTATAATATTCAGTTAATAAATTTTGAATACCTTCATGATCATCCATAGTGATTTTCCCATTTTAAATCTTGCATATCTTTTCTCTAGCTTGTTAGTTTTTCAACATGTTAAAGAAGTAATTAGATCCCTTGTCTCCATGGTGTTAGGATTAACAAGGCAAAAATAACAGTTACATGCAGAAATATAATCTATAACAGAGAATAATAAACCAAACCAGAAGAGAACACAAGACACAAATATTTAACGTGGTTCACCCAATCCCTGGGCTATGTCCACCAAACAACAAAGTCCAATATTATTCTTATCTAGTGATTACAATTAGATCGCAATACGCAAATCCCTCGCAGCTCAATACTGTCGTAAAACATACAACATAATAATGAAACCCTAACCCTAAGCTAATTTATACAAATTTATGCCGCTTTAGGGTTAGAACATGTCGGTCAAGAAATTGGCCGAAAATAAGACTCAAATTTTTTTTCTCGGGGGCTCCCCCCCCAACCTCCGCTCGGGGCAATGCCCTGAACCCCACGCCTTGCAGAAAGGTAAATCACTTTCCTAATCAACCACCATAATATAATAATCTCCCACTTGGGGACTGATCAGAATCCACATAAACCAACAATTCTCCCACTTGGAGACTGATCTTGTAGCTAAACCTCTACCCTATGAAGCTCCCACTAGATCCAACCTTCCTGGACTTTGTTGTTCTCTTAGTCTATTAAATCTAGAAGACCAACCAAAACTGAACAAGAATTCAGCTTCTCCCTCATTACAACCTTTGTAAACATATTCACTGGATTATCATTTGTATGAATCTTTTCCAGCTTTAACTTCCCAACATCCAAAACTGACCGAATGAAATGATACCGCAACTATATGTGCTTTGTCTTTGAATGCAAAGTAGAATTCTTCGCAAGATGAATGGCACTCTGACTGTCTGAATATAGATAGTTATCTACCTGTGGATGTCCCTATTCTTCCATGAAGAATTGAAGCCATATCATCTCCTTAGTTGCCTCAATAGTAGCAACATACTCTGCCTCTGTAGTGGATAAAGCATTCACCTTTTATAACTGAGAAATCCAACTCACTGTTGTCCCACCAACAGTAAATACATAACCTGTAGTACTCCACCTGGTATCTATATCTCCTGTCAAATTTGAGTCAACATAACCATGAACAGTAGTAGTAGAGCCCCCAAAGTGTAAACACTTATTAGATGTACCTCTCAAATATCTGAGAACCCATTTGATTGCATTCCAATGCTCAATCCCAGGGTGACTCATATACATGCTAACGACTCCCACTACATGTGCAATGTCTGGCCTAGTATAGACCATAACATACATTAAGCTCCCTACAGCTAAAGCATAAGGTATCTTGGCCATTTTAGCCTCTTCTCCTTAGTCAATTTCAAATGACCAGGCAAAGGTGTAGTGACAGCTTTGGCATCCTTCATGGAGAATCTTTGCAACACCTTTTCAACATAATCAGCCTGAGATAGAGTTAATTTTCTGTTCTTCCTATCTCTGCAAATTTTCATGCCAAGGATTTGTTTTGCTGCCCCCAAATCCTTCATAGCAAAAGATTTTGCTAAATGTTGTTTCAACCCCTTAATATGATCCATGTTAGACCCAGCTACAAGCATATCATCAACATATAAACATAAAATAATGTAGCTTTCCTCATTTAACCTCTTGAAATAAACACAATGGTCAGAATTACATCGAGTGTATCCATTCTCGTTCATAAAAGCATCAAACTTAATATACCATTGTTGAGGTGCTTGCTTCAAGCCATATAAACTTTTCTGCAATTTGCACACTAAACTCTCCTTACCCTTGACCTCAAATCTCTGTGGTTGTACCATATATAATTCTTCATTCAAATCACCATGAAGAAAAGTTGTTTTAACATCAAGCTGCTCTAAATGCAAATCTTCAGTAGCCACAATACTTAAAATAGTACGAATAGAAGTCATTTTAACAACTAGAGAAAATATCTCATCAAAATCAATACTATGTTTCTGTGCAAATCCTTTTACGACTAATCTATCTTTAAATATTTTCTTACCTCCATCTTCTTCTTTCAACCTATAAACCCATTTATTCTGCAAAGCCTGTTTACCTGCAGGTAACTTACATAAATCCCAAGTCTGATTTTTCAGCAAGGAGTCCATTTCATTTGTCATTGCATATTCCCACTGAAGCTTTGTATCCACCTACATAGCTTCATTATAACAATCAGGTTCACCACCATCAGTTGATAAAATAGAATACAAAGAAGGTGAAAATATATCTAGAGGTCTACTTAGCCTTGTTGACTGTCTAACATTCACTGGGGTGTGTGGTATTTGTTGTTGTTGTTTTGGAGCATAAGGAATTACTGGAAAATTATCTTTTGGAGTATCATCAAAATCTACATAATCAGTGTCTTTCTTCTCATGATGTCGCAATAGATCTTTGTACAACACTTTCTCATTGAATATGACATCCCTGCTTCTTACAATTTTATGATTTTCAAAATTAAAAAGTCTATACCCAAATTAATCAATGCCATATACAAAAAATACACATTTATTTTATTTTTCTTCCATCTTGGTTCTATTTTCAAAATCTATATGTGCAAATGCTTCACAATCGAAGGTTCTGAGAAAAGAATAACTTACCTCTTACCAGTCCATGCTTCCTCTGGAATACCACAACCCAAAGGAGTAGAGGGACCTCTGTTGATTAAATAAAAAATAGTATTTACAACCTCTGCCCACATGTTTAAGGGGATCCTATCATGCAATCTCATAGTCCTTGCACGCTCCATTATTGTCTTGTTCATGCGTTCAACCACTCCATTTTCTTGTGGAGTTCTTGGGACTGTTTTGTGCCTACGGATACCATTAGAGGAACAATAATCTTCAATTTCTTTGCTGTAATACTCACCACCATTATCAGATCTGATACATTTTAATCTTTTACCAGTCTCATTTTCAACCAAGCTTTTCCATTTCTTAAAAGTTTCAAACACATCATATTTCTGCCTAAGGAAATAAATCCATACTTTCCTAGTTGCATCATTAATGAAAGTAACATAATACTGAGAGCCACCAAGGGAAGATACATGAGCTGGCCCCCATACATCTATATGCTCAAGCTCTAATTTATCATCTTTCTTTTCCTTCCCACCCTTCAAGAAACTAACTCTCTTTTGTTTCCCATACACAAAACTTTCACAGAAATCTAAATTTACACATTTCAGACCTGGTAAAACTTTCTTTGAGTGAAGTAATTTCATACCTTTCTCACTCATGTGCCCAATTCTGTTGTGCCATAATGTTGTTTCTATATCCACATCAACTGTTTCGTGTTCAACCTGCTCAACTGTAGCAACTATTCCTAAACATTCATTTTTCTCTGTAACAATTAAAGTAGAAGGAACAATATTGCATGTACAAAGATATAAGGTGCCTACTTTCACACCTTTTGCTACTACTAAGGAACCTTTTGAGACCTTCCAATTTTTATC
>MU225215.1:3763932-3819595 GCA_018584345.1 Thuja plicata | reverse complement strand
TATCACTTTCACTATCATTCCTCATAGTGTGTTTATGACTTGATTTACTTATTTTCAAAGAAGATTTGAATGCAGACTCTATAGATGGTAAGACACTATTATCAAAGTTATTCATCTCAAATGAAATCAGTCTACCAATCAAACTATCTAGAGTGACATTATTGTTTGCAATTGCTCTCATTTCTTGTATAGTAGATACTCTAATATCATATACAAGCAATAAGGTTCTTAGGATTTTTCTTACCACAGTCTCTTCTTCAAGTACACCTCCAACTCCTTGGATAGTATTGACTACCTCTTTGATTTTGCAGCTATACTGAGTGATATTTTCTTCTTATTTCATCCTTAGCTCATCAAACCCTCTTAGTTTTTCTGCTTTAGCTCTAAGTACATTAGTATCTCCTCCATGTACTAGCTTCAATTTATCCCACATTTGCTTTGCAGAGGTGTAGGTTTTGACAACTTTAACTCAACATCGTAGAGTGAGGAAGCAAGCTCTATCATCATGTTATTATGCTCATGCTTTTATCTCAATTGCTCAAGTGTGCGAGGTCTTGTAGGCAACACATATTCAGTATTTAAGTATTGAACACCATCATTTCCAATACCTGATAGGCGAAGTCTTATTCTGATTTGCCATGATGCAAAGTTGTCTTTGTTCAACTTGGGCACATCTCGTTTGTTCATCTTGTGATCTTTTGCTTGAGCTATTAAGCTCCCTTTCTAAGCACACAAGCTCTGATACTAATTGTTAGAATAACTGAGGGGGGGGGGGTTGTCTGTCTGTCGGTGTGCACTTGTCCGTCGGTGTCTGTTGTCACTTTGTGAATATTGAAATTTTATGCATTACTGATAGCATAACCTTTATCTTTATGGTTCTCTGAAGTCTTTGACACTTTGTATATAACCAATCAGATTATATCAAGTTGACATCAATGGCAATACAGTCCATTAACTGATTTAATGTCTTGCATTATCTTTCTACATTTCGGTGATCATCAACTTAACATCTTCAAACATTCAATTAGTCATGTTCATCATAGAACAAGTCCACCTGCTCCCTAGAGGAGAGATTGGAGATCCTGTGTACCAGAGTGGAGAAGAAGGAGAACATGTTGAATAAGATTCTCCAGAACAGTAATGAGAGCATAAAAGCTTCTATTTAGAATCTCAATAACCTGGTGGAGAAGCTGGAGAACTCTTCCAATGAGAAAAAATTATTTATCTGGATTCTGACGGTGGGGATGTTGTTGGGCAAGGCTTTGGCCTTGAGAGAAGGACTAGGGAAAGCATAAAAAAGAAGGTGATTGTTGTTCTGAAGGAGATTCTGGATCTCAAGGAGGTCGTTCAGAAGATGTCTAATCTTAAAAATGAGGTGGCGGGTACCCTTGGGGAGCTGACCTAGTCTTGGATTCCCGTGTCTCTTTATTTTGGTTTTTCCTTTGTGTTGGTTGTGCTTCGTCACTGCTTTGTACTGGTGTTGGGTGTCTGATGGTTTTTAGAAACCTTTTATCTAGGGTACTTTTTTGCTTATCTTAATTTGTAAATTTTTTTTGTATAGGGTTTTGGGTCCCTTCAAAACCCATTTTTGCAAGTAATCAAAAACAAATTATTGCATAGAGTAATTATTAAAGCAAATAACAAATAAAACATTTTGCACAAGCCTACAAAAAGATATTTGAATGCCAAATTTATATTTCCAAACATTCAAATGTGTCATTTAGATATTTTCTAGCTAAAACTTTACTAACATCTAAAGCAACCAAAAAAATAACAATGTTTTTAAGTTGTTCTTTTTCTTAAAAAATATAATCAAGCAACTCATCATTTGGTGAAATGGAGAGAGTATGTAGGGTATGCAAATGAAACTTACCATCTTGTTGTCCACCCCTCACCATTGCAACTTGAAACCCTAATAATGAAAAATCAAAAGAGGGGCAACTTACTCCAGCAAAACTCACAACATAGTTGTATGATTTAGGATATGAAGACATAGCATATGGGTCTTTACCTGAATGCCCAACTAGGCCCTCATCATCGTTATTTGGATAGATAACCATGCCATCAAACATATGCAAAGTACAAAGAATAAAGGACTAGGGTGTATCAAGCCAAGAAGGTGAGGAGACACCATAGAAAACCACAAAGAAATTGGTGAAAACAAAGCAATGTGAAAAAGAATCAAGGGAGAGAAAGCCACATACATGGCTAATACTTCCTAACATTAAAGCATACAACACCAACCTCACATGAATGGATGGTAGTGTCTCTGAGGGATCCAAGTATGCCTACTGATACATAACCCTAGTTGCAGAGCCTCCCCAATAAACTTATATGTTCTTTTATTTTTTGAAGAATAATACTTGAAAACTAACATACATTTAAATAATAAGTATGAAAACATACTTGAAATCTACTTACAATAAGAATAATATGCATTTATATCTCCTTGTATATATAGAACCCTAGTCTTATTAGCTAGTAAGAAAACCTAGTTATAGTATTATTAAGTGCACCTCTTAAAAACATGTTAATTGATAAATTCAAACAATAAGTCAAATGATTCTAGCATTTTAATATTGAAGAATTATCATTTTTTAAATTATATTCAGCGCTTTAAGAAATAATAAATAAAAGTTAGTATGCACATTGGTTAAGAAATGATGTCTCTTTACTCATATTGCAACTCACACGACTTTAAGCCTTGATGACACTCATAATATCTATTGTAAGAAATTGACATTCACAATCTTCAACATAAAAAAATATCGTTAAATATCATTTTTTCATTACTTGAAACATTCATAAATACAAACTTTAAGCAAAAATGATATATCGTTAAACATTGTTAAATATATATTTTTCCTTTATATCAAATCACAATTCTTATATCATCATGATTTTGGATACCACCACCTATCATTCACAATATCCCTCTTAATAGTCTAAATGAATATACAAAAAAAATTAATTCCAAAATCTAAACACCTCTTAAGTTTTCTTTATGTCATTTTCACATTAAAGTGGAGAGCAATCTAATAGATATGATAAACTTATAAATATATATATTAGAGGATTGGTGGGGACATGGACACTGACAGACAAAATCCTTACTGAAGCAAATTTGCCAAATCCATCATAAATTAAGTTGAAGTTTATGAATAAATGAAATGAATTTTTTCAATATGAAAGGGAAAGTATTAATAAGTTTTACTAAAATGAAAAAGCAAATATATCCTGAGTGAGAATATTCTAGAATTTGGAACATCGCTAATATGGTAGAGAAGTGATGCTTTACAAAAATGTATTAAAATTCCTGATAGTTTAGTTTATATGTATTTTATAATAATATTTATTTGATTGATCAAAGGTAACTAAGGGGTCACATCTAATTATATTAAAATATTATCAAAATTACAACTGTGAAGGGTTTTATCATTTTGTCTTTCTAACCAAACTTTATTTATCTTTTGATAAACAAATATACCAAAACCCTCTCCTACCCGTTGACAAGGTCTCTTAGGACAAAAAAGAGATATACCACAAAATTCTATCCAATATTCTATACTACAATACTATACTATCACCTTACTTTCTACCACTTTGCAACACAAAGACAAAAACTATATTAAAAAAAAGAAAGAAAAAAAGGATGAATTTCCTTCCACACCACTATTTAGACTACTCCAATATCTTGGATGCAAACCTTTCCTTCACTAGGCATTGTGCCCCAATTCCACCTCTGAAGCTCCTGCATTGCTAG
Organism: Thuja plicata; assembly: GCA_018584345.1. Taxonomy (NCBI): domain Eukaryota; kingdom Viridiplantae; phylum Streptophyta; class Pinopsida; order Cupressales; family Cupressaceae; genus Thuja; species Thuja plicata. The sequence continues at coordinate 3,815,832 of MU225215.1, read as the reverse complement.
TACCCAACACCTCCTCCTTAAATGTCCCCTCTAAAGCTTCTTCTTTGTTTGCAACCAACCCTTCCTCTTTTAGATATATTTGCATCCACCTCACCAAACTTTCTTCATAAATGATATGCTCCTCTCCATCACAAGCCTTCTTTGGAGGATTGAAGGAGGGACCACAAATTGATGAGTGGGTGCTTCCCAATTGCACAACCATGTTGTTGTATAACATTACGATCCCTTGGATGCAAAATGACCTTGCCTTCCACATTCTCCAAAACATCTCTGATTTCACCGAGATATCACTTCTATATGAGGCCTTAGTAGGGTGATTTCACTATCTCTTTTGAATCCCCAATGTTTAAAAGAGTGGCTAAAAACATGGTTGAAATGTTAGTGTTAACTCAATGATGATTACCTGTCTTCAAAAATTCATCTCCTAGAACCATTCTAACTGTGTAGATTATCAAATCATGGCTAGACCTAGAGACACATTTAAAGCTTTTCTTCGAGACCTCACATAAAAAAGCCATCTATCTTTTCTTGTTGAGTAGGTGGAGAAGTGTGTCCATCTCACTTTCACAACTCACCTCTTGATTTTTACGTAAAGTTTAATAGACTATGTGATACATATAGCACCCAATACCCTTATTTGAAAGCCTCTTTATCCTTCAATCTAGAAATTTCATACTCTAGCTCATAATGATATCATCACCTATGTAGCCTTACATAATAAAAAGACATACTTAAAAACCAATGAACCTTTTTGTAACATAGTCCAACTTGTCAGGTTGTTAAATACTCTAGTTGTGTTCACTCATCTATCACTCATCCTATTATTCTTTCTTCACATTCTACAATGTGTTGTGTGTCATATTCTACTTAATCGATCCATATTTAGCACTCCCAAATCCAAAAAGGTACACTACAACCTTGAGAAACAAAGGATCTTAAATGATATCCATGTATGCCTATCCCATCCATCATGTCCCACTATCCAACTCGAGCACCACTATTGCCAACTCCCTCATCTCCACTCCACCTACGAACCGGCTCGATCCAACCTATTTCACTTTAGAAATCAATATTGCTCTATGACCTTTATTGCCAACCCATGAACAACTTTAAAATTTCCCTCCACTTCATATAACAGTTTTATCTATTTCTACAGCTTCACTTTTGAGTGGATTTTTGACAAAAAAACATTCATTGTTATTAGCCAGTTACCTTCTAGATGCACCCAAGGAAATTTGAGATCTCTTCCACATTCTAATCTAATAAGCGCCACCCTAAAATTTGCCTCATTGTTAGCCATAATTCCTAGGTAGACTAGTTTTTGTTATAGATCACTCCATTATAGCCCCTTACAACACATCTTGCCTTGTTCACTATCAAGTTTCCTTTGGATACCCCATCATTAATCTTTACCCAACCATGCTCTAATTCTCTTTTTGATATTAGCAGCAGCCAAACAAGGGGTCTGACCCTTAAAAAATCACAACCATAGGGCTGTCAAAGAAACAAAAACACAGACTAGAGTGTTGGGAAATACAAAAGAGGCCACACATGACACACAATCAACAAATCAACATTCTAGAAAAAATCGTTAAAAGAATACAAGGCCTTAAAGGCCCCAAAAACAGTGGTCAACATAGACCCCCAATACTGCTCAACCAACACTCCTTCAGTTGAAACTTTCTGAATCCCCTTGGTACAAATAGGGATGTCAAAAGACTTCCTATGATCAACAATAACACTCTGACTATAGGTCTGCCCACATGTTGCCAAACCCCTTTCTAGGTCCCAATAGTAAAGGGTCCCACCTCAATAGGAGCAACAAAGAGAAAGAACAAAAAAGCAGAGTGCAAAGTGTTAAAACACCAATCATCTAAAGATCCAAATAAGGGAGTTCGAATGGGATAATAAACCTCCATACTCGCGAAGAAAGTCTCCACCTTAACAAGAAACTCATCCACCACTAATCTCACGAAAAAAATCCCCACCTCAATAGGAGACTGCTCCACCTCTATAGGAACCGTGAAAGAAGCAATAGACCGCGAATACTAAACCTGCCTCCTAATTAACAACACATTTCCAGCAATAACAGGGATAGAAAGATCCCCCAGATCACTTGCCAAAACAACCAAAAACAACAGATTAGAGAGAGCCCTTGAAAACTAGCAGCAATCGACTGGTCACAATAGAAAAACTCACCACTGTCCAAACCAAACAAAAGGGACAATTTAACCTATAGAAAAAGAGCACTGAAAGTGAAGAATACCTCCATCACAGGAACAAAACCAACCTCAAGCTACACAGTTTGTGAATCAAACTGACTCTCCAAGTTGAAGAATGGTCACTTCCATGATCAACATAATGGTAGACACCATTTTTCCATAGCCTCTAAAATATCTGAAGCATTGTGTTATCCTTAGCCAAGACATCTCAATCCATACTTGAACTCAACAATCTCTGAAGGATCACAATATTTGCAGCAAGGATGAAAACCACTAACCAAAGTGAGTCACCATCTCCATAGGAAATGTTCCACCGCCATAGGGGCCATGGAGGAAGATGAATAAGAAATCCATCAGGGCCAATCCTCCCTCCTGGAAAGTTGAACTCCCTCCTCTACATTGAAAAATCTCCCACACTAGTAGAAAGCATACATGAAAAGCAAAGGACCAAGACATGCCCTTTTAGAATGTCAGCATACAATTGACCGCCACAAAAAACAAAACCACCACCCCTACAGAAAGGAATGAACAATCCCAAATAAAATGTGTCAGCATACGACTGACCACCATAGAAAACAAAGCTACTAGCCCCACAAAAAGGAGTGGACAATCCCAAAGAAAAGGTCACCGCCTCCAAAGAAACCATGGTAAAAGGAGAAGAAAACCAAACACACCAAGCCCTCCTCTTGGCACGCTGGGAACTTATCATCACCGCCATATAATTGTCAACAGGCCAAATATCACCATAGAAACATGGAGAATCCATGAAACCTATAACTTCCATAACCATGGGTTGCACTAAAGCATAAGGTCGTATAATGGCAACCACGACATCATCAACAAGGAGGAGAAAAATCCCATTTACCGGCTGCCTCATTGCTTCCTTCACACCAGAGATCCCAAAGATGACATTCCCTCCCTTAACCACAACTTCCTTCTCCATAGAAAATGCCTCCACAACTATAGGGACCATGGAAGAAGACGAAGAAGAAATCCAATAGAGCCACCCCCCTCGTGGCAAGCTGAACTCCTCCCCAATCCACCAAACAACACCTACATCGGTATCAAGCATCCACCAAAAGCAAAGGACAAAAAAATGTCCTTTCAATATACAACAAAAAGGCATAGAAAACAAAGCTACGGCCCCCACAAAAAAGGAGTGTACAACCCCAAAAGAAATGTCACCACCTCCAAAGAAATCATGGTAAAAGGAGAAGCAAACCAAACACACCAAGCTCCCCTCTTCGCACGTTGGTAACTCCTCATCACCACCGTATAATTGTCAGCAAACCAAATATCACCATAGAAACATGGGGAGCCCATGAAACCAATAATGACTGTCTTCATAGGCCAGGAAATTCAACACACAACAAATAGGAAGCCAGAGCCATTCCTGTCAACAAAACCCACTAAGCAATCAATCCAAGCCACAATCCACTCTCTCTAAGCACCTAATCATGGAATCGGTCTCCCTCAAACATAGTCCCCTGCCATTAGCAGGAATCCCCTCACGGTTCCAACCTAGGGCCCTCCTACAATGAGCACACAACCTAGGAGGAAGCACCACAGTAAGACCCGCAATAAAGAGCATGCAACCAAGGAAACCACCAATGACAAAAAACTGGATGAAAAGAAACATCGAAAGACACATATGAAAGCAGTCAAAGCCGCAGTGAAATGGAGAAGGTGGTAAATAAGTAAGGACAAAGGCCAGTGTGGATTTAAAACCCCCACAACGGAAGACCACACCCGGAGTAGGGGTAAGCGATAGGAAGAAAAGCCGCCCAGTGACAACCATCCACCCGCATGCCTTAGCAACGAAGTCTTCAAACCCCATCCGCAGCTGCATCGCCAAAGCACTCACCCTGCCCGAGCACTCCCTCCAGAACACCCTGAGCCCAAACCTGTCCAATGTCATCCCACTATGCCGCAGAGTAAACACAGAGAAACAAGGAGCATGCCTAGCCACGGTGGCCAAATTACCACAGGCACTATAAAACACAGTAATATCACACCAACCAACAACACATCCTCCGATCGACACATCTGGCCAAAACGCAGCTCCAAACAACACATCCTTTGAGGTATGGCGAATGAACAAGGAAACCACAACCACAGAGGTCAAAGAGGCCCTAAACAGACAAAATCCACAGATGACCACCAACAGGGTCTCGTCTGGGATAGAATAATTGACCAACCAGGCATAAACTATATGAAACCCTCCCAGATCCTCATCATTAGTAGCATCTTCCCCTCCTGCATCTTCAGAATTCAAATTTCCTCTCCCGGCCCTCTTCCCGCTCGCCATTACGATTGCTTCTTGAAGATTTGTAGGAAGATCAACCTTTTTAACTCCATTAACAAAAAGTATTTTTTTACAATATTATGTTTCATTACATAAAGATATAAATATTAAGGTATAATTAAAGTGTTTTAATTAAAAGAAACTCATCAATCACATTTAAAATGATTGATTTTTAGAAAAATATATTTTAACATTGTTGATAAATTTGAATTAAAGTATTTTTTAAATTTTTTTTCTATTGATTATAATCTAGAAATATACATTGTATCAGATAAAAAATTGTAGGCTATTACTTAGCCTCTCGAAGAAGTTTGTACATACCTTTACATAGTTACAAAATATAAGCAGTTTATCGATGAAATTTACATAGAAGGAAGAACATTATAGAAACTCAAAACCAGGAATACCATCCTCTCTCAGAGGTATTAGGCTCCCCCACTATAGGAGCATAAAAAATCCTTGCATCTAGATCAACCTGTGGAAAGGCACTGGGAGCACTGGATGTACTGGGAGCATTGGGCGCTCTGGGAACACCAGAAGCACTGGGAACACTGAGAACACTTGCAATGACTTGCACTTGAGGGGTTGGAGTATTATGCCTCTCCTTCCTTTGTCTTCTCTAATCTGCTCAAGAAACTCCCTCAAAGTCATCTCTAGCCTTCCTAGATTTGATAGTGGTATATCCATATGCCATTTCTTTCAGGTCCACCTCAACTTTCCCATCTCTCATCAAATTGACAAACTTTTCTTTCTTGAGGTTAAAGAGCACTGAGACCTACAAAGAGATGTTAAAATAAATGAGTCCCCGAAAAGACTCATTAAGAAACCTACCCTTACCTCCAAGAATATCATCATTCCTTAGTTTCCAGATATGCCAAAGTATATAAGCATAAAGAATAGACCAAAATAAATTACTGCGTTGATCATTGCTAAAAATAGCACCAGAAATCACATGAATGAAGGTGAAATTGCCATTCAAGTTAAGCCTAAATAGGTTCCAAATTTCCTTAGCAAAGAAGCACTAAAAGAAAACATGGTCAACAAATTCAAGGTTCTTGCAGGCATAAAAAATATTAGGATCCCCACCAGGCTTCTTTTTTTTTTATTGGTAAAATTTTATATTTGTATTCATTTAAAAGTTGGATTACAAAAGTTTTTGCATCATAACTCCAAAAAGATAAAACACCCCAAAAACTAGCCATAGGGCCTACAAACTAGTATGCCATAGCTGACAATACTACCCTTCGGTACTACAGACTATCAGCCAAAAATACACAAAAGTGCTTACAATCGGACAACTAAACCAACATCTTGATATTGCAACTAAAAAGCACAGACTACCCATACCCTACTGAAACCACCCCATGGCCTCCTCACAGGAGAAATTGGGGATTCCCGTCGCCCCAAATGAAGCAGCCCCGGGGTCAGCCACCTTCTTTTTCAACTAGTGTCGAGGCCTTGGTCTCCCCGTCTCATCCATCGATGCAGTTGATTTAATTGGGGTAGTCTTTTGACATTTTCTCCCAACAACACCGCCCTCTGCTTTCCATTCGTCCACTTTGTTCAGAAAATCCAGCACCATCACCCATCCACACCGTACTTGAGGGCATCTTATGGCCATAGGCTTTGTGGAGCTCTAGATGACCAGTGGTTGTACGTTGCCTGGGACGCCACCTATCATGCGCCACAGACCTCCCCTCATGCGAAGACCCACCCTGAGTTCAGCTCATGCAACAATCCCCTCCAACCCATCTGACCATTTAGGCACCAGACATTTCCTTGTCACCCTCAGGATCTCTTCCTTCGTATTACCCACCATCAAACCCAACGCCACAAAAGGGAGGAAATATCAAGGTTTGTGTGAGGGCGCACATCAATGTTCAGAAATTCATCACCAAAAATGGTAGAAATTGCTTCCCAAAACACAGGATCATCAAAGCGAAATACATTCTCGAGCCGCTGGACTGAAATTTAGTCCCTTAAAGCAGGAAGTTGATTCGGCGACTCGAGTGAGAAGTTTGCCTCCATTGTACACCCTTCACCACCCACGACTCTTAGAAGAAGGAAAAACCACCACCGCAAATTCACCTTTCTCTCTTGGCTCTTGCACTACAGTTGCTTCGAATGGATCCCACGGTCTCCATACTTTATTTAGGTTTGGTGACTCCTCGGTATGTGCTCCCCAATAGGCCATCATCAAGGATAATACGCCGTGCTTCGATATGTCATCTCCAGATCATTTAAGATCTAGCTGCAATCTGCGAGATGAGAGGCATGTACATAATAGCCAATCAAGTTTGCTACCATACATCCCAATCCAGTCATGACATCATACAATCCAACCTTTCTAAATTTACTTCCCTATGCCACCATAAACTGTCCTCGGTCAAGCATGTCACCGCACCCAAAAAGGCTGCCTCCAAAGAAAGAAGATCAAAGTACACTAAACAATCATGAGCAAATCTCGGTCAGTGCCTCCAATTTCCTAATTTCTGAAATTCCAACTGTCCACAACATGTGCCATCTGGTCGATCCTACTCATACCATTCAATTTCACCGAAGTCCTCCAAAAGTTTAGTTTTGTCTTCAAATGGTCGCCTAACTCCAATGTTAGATAAATAGTCCGTCACCCCGTTGTCGTCACGACATACATGGACAATTTGTACCTCTGAGATGTCGTGATTAAGACCCTGATGCATCTGATATATTGGTTCAAATGTCACGCATCCATTTCCCCTTTCTTGATGCCATTGATTACTAACATTGAGTCCCCTTCCAAAACTAGTTTCTGAATGCCTAGGTTCTTAGCCAACCGGACAGCTCCAATTGCCGCTTGACATTTCGTTGCGTTGTTGGTTCTGTCCACTAGTCGCATTACTCCCAAGGCCAAAATATCTCCATATTCATTTCTAGTGACATAACCAGCCCCTAAGGGGCCTGGATTCCCTTTGGATGCTCCGTCGAAGTTGATTTTGATCCAACTAGATGGAGGGGGAGCCCATTTGACTGTATTTAGACTGCGTGAAGAAGGGTTAACCCTGCATGGCCCTTGAACAAGCCTTTTCCCCACAAGGCTTCTTAAAAGGTAACATATCCATTCTTTGGAATAACTATATTGCTATTATAAATATACATTCTTTAAAAAAAGTTTAACAAAGTTAAAATTCTTATAATTATATTAATCCTTTGTAATTATCCATGATGATAAATAGTGACATTTTCAATGCCACTTCTTTTTAACATATTAATCAAGAGCTTTTAAATTATCGCATCCATAAAATAATTATAAATTGACAAAAGTGTATAAATAGAAATGCTATTAAATGATTGATTGACACCTATACAAATAGTTAAGCAAATAGAATACATATTCTCACACACACACACACACACACACATACACATTTTTTTAGCTATTAAATTGAAAAAAACTATTTTATGACAATTTGATTGGCCAAAACAATTTGGTCCTTATTAATAAATTTTATGGATGCACTATATGGAAATATTTTTTGGACAAAATTTAAGAAACAATCTTTAAATTATACCTCATAATCATCTCATTATTATTATTGATAAATATTACTTATTATATCTTACATTTACATTTAATATAAGAGTATGATATTATATTTAAATATTTAAAATATTTAATATAATATTATATTACATGTTAAAAATGTTATGATAGAATAATACATTTAAGCACTTTGAATTAGAAAAAATATATATTTAAAAAGAGCAATATCATGTTTTACTCTGTAGCATGCGCACTTGATTTATGCTAACTTGTTTGGGATTTCAGTCAGCAGTAGCAAATCACAAGACCACCTGCTGAATTTCAATGCAAACGACTAGAATGAGAAAACTGCAGTATTTGTCGGTCAAATTTCCATTCCATTATTATTCCTTGTTCTGCCTTGTGAGGAGCTCTTCAAGATCATCTCAATACAGAAGATTATTCAGTGAACTGAAGCCTCCAATTCCAAGGAAGGAACCTGTTGCAGTTTCTGCCCACGGGATAACATGGCACGATCCTTACCAATGGATGTCCAATGCCCAAGATCCTGCAGTATCTCACCATCTCGAACAAGAAAATCATTATACTGAAGCTTTCATGAAAGATACAGCTCAATTACAGCGACAGTTGGAGGTTGAGATGCTATCCAGAATGACACCTGAGTTTTCTACTCCCCCAGAGCGTTGGGGTCAATGGTAGGTTCAACCTTTTTATCTACATATTATACACTATTCTTGCCATTTAAAGATCTCATGCAGAAGTTTTTATTTATGCAATGCCAAGTGAAAAGTTTGAGCATTTTTTTTTTGTTCGTATAATTCCCATTTCAGAGTTCTGCCCAACAGCTGTACTTAGGCCTTTCCCATCAGACAGAATGTAGAAAATATTATTGTTGTATTAAGAAAAGTGTTTTGCTCCTCCAAATTTTGATCTGATGTCCAACCTTCCATTAGATAGTGCCTCGATTCAACGTGCCACCAGGAAACCCTTCCTGGCTATACAGAGGTGGGACTATTGGGCTTTTACCAGAGAGCTGGAGTATTTTTTTTCCTACAAATGGTGTAATCTCCAGTTTATCCAAGGTCTTGCCTTATCTGGTCGAAGAACTTATTTTAATTTGAGCTTCAAACTCAGGTTTTGTTGCACGGCTTCTTGTTCAACTTAAGCTTCAGAAGCTCAAAAAAACCATAGAAAAGTCCACTTTAAGATCTCACCCAAACACTGAAGCATACATTGTCCATCAAAAATTGAATGCGCACACATATCTTCACATTTGTATGTGTATACAGTATATATATACACATATTATCCTAAGTCATATAGTATAAATACATGCGCAGAGATATTTTTACTGATTGCTTGTATGAATGTATAAGCGCACACATATATGTGTGCTATGTGCAAATACATATTTATGTTCATAGTTGGCTAATTCGGTGAGTACTCACCATTTTTTATCTTGTTCAGTTCCTCGAGTTAACTCGCCAGTAAGCCACATTGACTTTCTGGTCGGTACTTGAAGTTTTTTTGACTAGTACTCACCCAAAACTCTGTGAGTTTGACAACAAACTTGCCAAATGCATAAAAAAATGGGAAACACGGAAAAACAAAGAAAAAAAGTGAAAAGGTTAAAAAAGGTACAATTTTGCCCTATAAATGCATAAATGACCCTCACACTTCCTCACACAACTTCACAATAATGTGCCAAATACCTAATTTCTCCTTAAGTGATAAAATTGTGAAAATGGTGTGTAACATGAAGTTTTGTGTAGTTTGAAAGGCCTTAATTGGGCTCGGTGTTGGGTGTGCTGCCCCTTCACCCCGTTAGGGGCGCTGTTTCCATACCATCACAAGCAGCACTGCCCCTCAACCCTGTTCTGGGCGTTGCCCCTAAATCTCCAGGAGAGGCGCTGCCCCTTGGCCCCTTAGGGCATTGCCCCCAACTTCCCACAACGGATGCTGCTCCTCAACCCTGTTGGGATCTCCACTCCTAGATCCCCACTAGTTGTTGGGACCTTTTCTCACTTAAGAGATTTGATTACAATGATGGGATTCGGGAGTGGAGATTAGATTTGACAACTTAGACAATTATATTTATCACTATCATTATATTATATATCAATGATGAAGTATCATACTATCAATATCAAAGATTCAAATGCCATTATTATTATAAAATACAACACAACCTTCAGCTTTGCACAAGAAAGGTTGACAAAAAATTAGAGGAGGTCATTGATTAGGTTGAGTTAGAGCCACAAAGATAGCTTTAAGTGTCAAGCGAGGAGTTGCAACGGAGTGCAAATATTAGAACCTCTCCCCAAGTTTTCACTAGAATAGGGAAGAGGAAGATGTAAATTTTTTTACCTGCAATTTATGAATTATGATGATGATTTTCAAAAGAAATCATCATAAATTCTTAATAGTTGCCAGCTAACTATTGTATTAAGATTCTGCATGATGATGCGATTTTGTATTCAATTTTATATTCAAATGATTCAAATTTAATAGAAAACACTATTGTATTAACTGGATATATTTTGTCATTTAATTTTGCAAAAAAAGAAGTGTTTCCAAAGAAATTTTAGCAATTTTTTAAGTTGTGGAGATTTTTGCTGAGTTTTTCCGAAGTTTTTATCACCATGACTTTCCATTGGAGAACAAATCCTTGCTCAATGCCCATATGTAGTAATATACAAAATTGTAGGCAACTTAACCAATTCTCAAGCATGATAGGACACAAGCTGCAACGACATATGGAGATAATCTTCATTCCTTGTTTGAACCATTAATAATTTGTCTGATCATATTTTCATTTCTCTTCATTGATACCGTGATTATAACTTGAGATGTCTGATATTGCATGGTATTAAAATTACCCAAGCTGTCCAATTGCCTGTTATTCACTCCTCAGACATGACTTCTTGGCGGGCATATGGGAATGATTATGGCACAATCACCTCAGGGATTTTGTTTTGAGGAGAAAAGAGATTTTTTTTTTTTAAATTGATATTTGATTACCAAAATAGAGCAGTCTGGATACAATATATATGTGACTGCAAGCAGTCACATCAATAGCCCCACCAGGCTATATATCAAAATCAAACAAAAGATATATCCTCGAGTGCATCAAGTTTCATAAACCAAAAAATTAAATACTACTCTCAACTTTGTTTACTAACTGTTATCATTATCAACATTTTCATCATTATTTTGCATCCTGTGACTTGCTTGAACTTTGCTTGCCTTGAATGGATGAACACGAGGAGAAGAGATACACTCCCAACCACTCTTATCAAAGTTCTAACAGGTAATCTAGAGGTCTTTAACAAAACCATCTCTTATTATCTCGTATTGATGCAACTTACAATACTTTTTCTGAAAATCATACTCCTTTTGAAATCTGTCATCAAACTTCCTCAGATGTCAGGGCCAAAATTTTTACATCTTGACTGTCTGATTTCAATACATGAGCAGAACCTTCATCCAATAGCTTGATAAATCTATCAGCTGGAATCTTCAATGTCAGTGTAACCTGTTCAATGATCAAAAGAGAAGTGAGTTTACCAGTAGACTCAATAAGTCATCTTCTTTTACCCTGGTAGAAGTCCTCATTTCTTATTTTCCAAATAAACCACGTGACTTCAGTAGAAAGAACGATTCAAAAAACTTTAAGATCAGCATTCAAACCTCTAATATAACCACACAAATTCTCCTACCAAGTGACATTATTCCTACAATCCCACCCCAAGACATTACACATAAAGATAGATGAGATAGCAATGACAAATTTAGATTTAAAGAAAATATGCTCAATATCTTCATGACAGTTGCAAACAGAAGGGACAGTGGGGAGGACCAACAAAAATATTTTTGAGCGACAGAAGCCATCTAAAGCAACATTTTATTAGGATCAACTTTCTTAGACCAACATGCTTTAATGGATGCAGACCAATCATTTTTATCAATATTAAGATACTAGACCTGGTTAACATGGTGAAGGATATCCTGGGAATCAGTCAACAGATTACATAGGTTAAGCGACTTAAAATTGTCATAGCACTTAGTATTGAATTTGAATTTGATGGGAGATTGAACCATTCTCAAAGCTCTTTTTGTCACACCCTCGCCATGAAAATAAATGGTGGCACCATTCTTAGTAAAAGAAAATTGTCTTGTTTCAAATACTTCACATTCTGAAATCTAAATCGAACCCAAACAAACAGAAAAGAGAAAGTGACTGATATGACCTTGCATTGATATAAAGGTTGGTGTATACACATCGGTTTCTATAAGGCACATACATGAATGATATTATTTATGGTTGAGGAATAAGTTCATTAATGCAGCAAACTCACATGATTGCCATAGAGATTTGTTATTAACTTATTAGCTATAGTTAAGAAGCAATTTCATTATGGTATCTGATGTTTATAACAGCAATTTGTTAAGAAGCAAAGGACGGTGTGAAAAGGCACCACCCTTAAAAGGGGCTATGGCCGTAGGAAGGAAGTGGGACATAGCCCTTCCTTACTAATCGGAGGCTATAAAAAGGAGAACTCCATTTGAAGGAAGGCATCAAGGAAGATTGAACAAGAGAAAGGAATTCAGAGCAGATTATCTCTATTATAAGAACCTGCATTTTCATTCAGCAATTTGGGTGATATAGTAAATATTGTGGTACACATTTGGTAGTATATTTAATACATATATTTTGTATAGGCAACAATATGAAGTGCTATTCCTATTTTTACTTATTTCCCCACAAGCAATCATGTAGAGGTAAGGAAATACAAGGATGTGGGCCAAGTGGGGCATTGTATCCTGCCCTTGGGCTTAGATAAGAGGAATATTCCGAGCACCCTATTATGGTTTCCTTCAACCTCTGCGATGGTTGATCGTTGGAATTGAATTAAGAGAAATCACAATCATAGGCGGGTGAATAAGGTGACATGTATTGGGAGGGCATAGATGAACACCTCCACTAGGTAGACCACCAGGTGAGCACAAATTGAGAACCACGATCTTGGATAGGCAGTATAACAAGATCAATGTTTTGATGGAGCAAATGAAGGCATGCTGGAGTGAGTCGGGTTGCAGCATAATTATGGATGGGTGGACGGACATTAGACATCGTCCACTCATCAACATCATGGTCACATGCAGTGAGGGCCCATACTTCTGAAGGCAGTTGATTGTTTAGGGCATCGCAAAGATGCTGATTTTCAGTTTCACGTCCTTAGGGAGGCTATTGAGGAGGTTGGGCCACAAAATGTGGTCCAAGTAGTAGCACATATGTGCAGAGCTGCAGGGAAGCTTGTTGAGGCAGCTTATATACATATATGGTGGACTCCATGTGTGCATGCCATGAACAATGCACTCAAGGACATGGGGAAGATTGACTGGATTAAAGTAGTGGTTAATGATGCGAAAGATGTGCAGATGTTTATCTGCAATCAACACACTTCACATGCACTCTTCAGGAGCTTCGCGAAGGAGTTCTTGAAACCAGTTGAGACTAGATATGTATCGTATTACATTCTCTTGGAGAGAATGGTTGAGTTGCAAGAGCCACTGCAACTCATGTTTATGACGAATGAGTGGAATCGATGGGCTGAGGCCAAGATAGAGCAGGGGAAGAGGGTGAAGGACACAGTGAAGAGTGATCAGTTTTGGAGTGATGCAAAATACATAGTCTCCATCGTTACTCTAGTTTTTGAGGTGATCAGATATGGTGACGGGGATGCACCTACCCTTGGAGAGGTTTATGAGTGCATCGATTCTATGCTTGGCCAGATGAGGGCTGCTGTGCGAGAGAGGGACCCCTCTTTAGCATTCTACAATGAGCACATTTAGCCAATCATTCACCGTAGATAGGAGAAGCTGAACACTCCTTTGCACATGGCTGCCTATGCAATGAATCCTAAGTGGTACATGCCTAGGCCTGGTAGAGTTACACCACTTCAGTATGATGAGGTGAAGGCATGGTTCTTTAGGTGCATTGGTGAGATGTTTGATGGTGATACTGCTGGTGAGATTCGCTCCGAGTGGACGGAATTTTCCACTCTTACAAGTAATTGGTAATTCAATATTCTTTATTTACTATTTAGAGTTTAGTAACTTTAGTTTTACTATTGGGCATGCTTATGACATTATGTTATAACTTATTATGTTCCAGGTTACTCGGATTTTGTAAAGATGGATATCAAAACTATGGCACAAAAGCATCCGATTTTGTGGTGGAAATGTCATGGATCACAGAGGGAAAAGATTACCACATTGGCCGTTCGATTGCTATCTTAGGTTTGTAGTTCCTCAGCTTTAGAACCTATTTAAGTTTTTAAGGGAACTTAAGAGTTTTATTTTTCTCACACTAGCCATTTGTTTGCTATCTCAAGTTTCTAGTTCCTCAGCTACAGAGAGGAACTGGTCTACTTATAGCTTCATCCACTCTGTTAAGAGGAACATACTTACCTCTAAGAGAGTGGAGAAGCTAGTTGCTGTACATAGTGTCTTGTGTATTGTAGATCGCAAGACATGCGTGTACAAAGAGAGCTCAACAACACGATGAGATGTAGAGCCAGAGGATCCATCTCAGATTGATGAGGATGAGATTGCAGCAGAAATCGATGTAGGGTAGGTTGGTGTTCCTTTGGAAGAACATGACCATGAGGAGTCTAGTAGTTCTAGTGATGAGGACTTTGGCTTGGGGGATGATTAAAGGCCTCCCTTCACTACATTTTGACATGATTTTGTACTTGTTTTGATATTGATCACGATTCATATCATGCTACTCATTGTAATCATCTTTATGATATTTAAATCATTGATAGAACTAATATAATTATATAAATGAAAATCCTATTTGCTGATAATTTGAATTTTGATTTTTGAATGTTACTAACTTACTATAGTATTGGGTATGTTACTATGTAGTATGTACTATGTTGAATGTTCAATGGTTTTGGTTCGTGTTACAATTTTGCTATGTTCAAGTATTTCAAGAATCAGTTTGGTATGTTATACTGAAACATCATTTCATAACTAGCATTTCAAGTTCTATATGTATAGTACGAAGCACCCCTCCCCTCCCCCCCAGCCCCCTGCCCCCCACCGCTGTCCCCCCGCCATCCCGAAAATGCGGGCCTTTTTCTCGTACCGAAAACTCGTCCCGGTGTCCCTCTACGCTGGTGTTACACTGGATATTACATGATTCATCTAAATGGATTAAGATGATTAATAATATATATGCACTTATATCTTATTTGAGCATTAACCCTTGTAGAAATATTGGTCTTATGAATTATATTTCCAATATTGTCTAACATGATTGGAAGACCTAAACTAGGATTTATCTTGCTTAAAACATTTTAATTGGTAAAGTTATAACTCTAACTATATTACATTTCTTGCTTTAATTGAACTTGTGATTTTAGGGCAAGATTTAGGGCCATCCCAAAGGGGACATTACACTTTTGTTATGGAGTAGGATCTCTTACAAAATTAGGAAGATTAAAATCCAATTTCATCTGCAATAAGGTTTTCACATCATTATTAGAACAAATGACTATCTATGTAATGACTGATACATAACAACTATACTATCCCTAAATAAATAGGAAAATAAAATTTCTCTTACGAGGAAAGGAAATATGCTTTAACAACATAACTAAAACAAGTGCCTTCCATTTCCTATGAACATGAATAAGAATTTCATTAACTAACCAAAAAGGAAGTTACCAACTATTTTCACATGAATCTGATTTTAACTAACTTATTCTGTTACTTTAGCAGTATAAGATGTTCAATAAGAAATGCAACAATAACTTTCATATGACAAGAAATTAACAATATATTACTATGAAATGTAAACAACAAAATTAACTACAAAAGAATAATTCATAAAACCTGAAGTTGTTGGTTCAATCTTTGCTGTACTTCTTTTAGCTTCCGACTTTCATAGGGCAAAAGAGTATCATCAGGGGTTTTTCCACCCAACCATTGATCTTACGATCTTACCCTAACGGTCACCCGCACAACTTCCACACAAAAGTGGCCCGACTCTTCCCAAGGACATGTGAACACGACTTCAATTTTCTTGTCGTTTGAGACTTGGTGTAGAACCCACAACAGTCTTAGCCAGCTAACCTATAGACATCTTCGCCTATCAAGGTGACCTTCCTAGCTAGACATTGCCCTACTGGTTCTAGTGACTGACGGTTACTACTTGTAGCATAGTACCACCTTGGCCAAGCTTTTTTAAGGTAGAAGCACATTTCTCTGTGCAGTCAATGTCACCACTAGACTCGTTAAGAGTCAAAATACCTTTTAATCAGATATCCACATCCTGATGGACTCACTGTCCATATGTAATCATGTTTCCCACACACTTGGCCATAACCACAAGATCTGCCCTCTATGCTGACCATAATCTATCCTTATTGCACAAGTTGGTAAGGGTTCAGTTTGTACGTAGACTACCCCAAGATTACAGCCTATAAGCTTTTCCCATTCCAGGTAGATAGAAGATTGAGGTTATATGAGGATACAAGAGACTTGGTCAAACATATCCAATTCAGCAATAACCAACAAGACATGCATACAAAGATACAAGGGGTTCAACTAACATGTCATACTTCTCTTTGGCTACAGATCCCTTTTGCATACTGTTTTCCATTTCACATAACATAAGGAAACTTTACTTACATAATCTTCCAATAATATTTAAAAATGAATAGAGGAAAGACACACCGTGCTTGACATCTAGAACATATACTTCTCATTCATGGGTTCGTTTCATGGTTATCTTTCTTATTATTTCATGTAATTCACAACAAGCCATACTGCTATTTATATCTGCTTGAGACAAGCTCATATTGAAGACTCATTCTTTATTACTTCTGTTACAAATGCAATGCACACCAATCTATATTGTCTTTTATATATGATTGAGACGAACTCACATTGAAGATGCATGCTTTATAATAATGCAAATTAATGAGTAATGAATCGACTGGTTACATTAAGAAATAGAGTCGTTCTTTTGATGGCTGAGTTGTCGAATATGATGCTCACCATGCAACAAAAACAGATCAATGAATAAGTTCTTTCATTCTCGAATGCATAAGTTTGATGCTAACAAGATGTATATAATGCTTAGCAAATGCAGATTGCAAGTAAATAATCACAACCTTTCCAATGCATTAAATCGAATGAGCTCATACACAATAAAAATTGAATGCATCTCGTCATAGATTTGGCGAATAAGATAACGTAAGATGCCTGCAATCAAAGATCAACATCTAGCTCATATGCAAGGCAAATAGAGAATGCTACGCAAATCCCTCTCCAAAATCAAATAGAACAAGCTCCAAAAACGGTGATCACAACATTCAAAATCACTATGGTGAACTTGTACCAAAAAAATGAAATTCCAAAACCCCCGCTCAAGCAAGGAATCCTCACCAAATAGATGAGCCCCTAACAAAAGGTGGGTAGAAGGCTCAGGAGTAACTCCTTTTCTACGGTGGCAAGAGGAGTTACTCTTGCCACCTCACCCGACATCACTCCACAATACAAACATGCCATCAGTTGATAATACAAAATTAACATCAAGAAAACATCATGCCGCACAAGGCTAGGAACAAGAATAACATATTATATATATATGTATATAACATAAACATTTATTTTATGTGTGTTTTGTAACTAAATGTATACGTGCATTATCAACTTAGTGTCAACTTTCATCTTGCATACTCAACTTCTCAATTATTGTGGATACATCCACCTTGTTGTCTTAGAGCACGACAATATGCATGGATCCTCGCATGATTGTTTGGTTAGCATTCATACATTTAATGATTGTTGACATACATGTTTACATTTATACACATATCGTATACGTTTACTTATATATTTATACGCACACACAAATATCTAAATGCATAGAAGAGATCACCATGGTTGTTCCTTAAAACTGACAAGAAGGATCCAATGTATTTAAATTAATTAAAAGGCCAAAATTTATAATTACACTAGAAGAGGAAAACAACCATCTAGACATCTAAGGCAACTCCCCTCCTGGTAAAACAATTATGGTTCTAGCTCTGATGGCATTCTCGACCTTCACCTTGTGTTCACATCCCCTTACATTGATGATACTCTTCCCCCGCTCGTGGGATGGATTTTCTCCTGCATCCATTGAAAAAGAAGGATTAGATACCACCATCATTATAATAATAATTCATTAATAGATTTAAAGTATACATTAATTTTTCATAATGAAATCCATCATAATTCTTTCCCAATACTCCACATATGAAATTTAAATCATCATAATCATATTTTATGAATTCAAATAATTGATTATTCATATAACCGTCTAACTTCACACTTCACATGAAATAGTTATTACAGTTATTTAAAAAACTCACAAGGGATGTAACAATGACTGGGCAGTGTGATTAGCCAGTGCAACTGCGTTTTGAGCGTATGATGATTAAGGAAGTTGAGAAGGTCATAAATGTGGCAAATGTGACTGATTTGATGAATGTTTTTGAAATGGAACGATGTTTTTGAATTGCTAAAGCGCCGAGTGAAGCATTTTTTGAAGTGTGGATATTATCTTTGGAGTTTGGTTTTTGTTAGAGCTATGCATGATGATAGTCGAGCATGATGGAAACAATGTTTTTGAAATGGAACAATGTTTTTGAATTGCTAAAGCGCTGAGTGAAGCATTTTTTGAAGTGTGGATATTATCTTTGGAGTCTGGTTTTTGTTAGAGCTGTGCATGATGTTATGAAGTCGAGCTTATCAGGAATCAAGAACTGTTCTTAGGAGGATGTGCATGATTTTTGTATGGTTTCAATGCATTTGAGTTAGTGCTCAAACTGAAGTTGGTGCTTTAGTTGATCGGAGTTGGTGCTTCGAGGAGAGTTGGTGCTCATGTAATGTCCCCAAATTTTGGCGAAATAAATAAATAAAATTAATTACTTTAAAGTTGTCCGAATAAATTAAATATTAAAAGGGATGACTTTATTTTGATTAATTTAATTAATAAGTGACAAATAGAATAATAAAAGTCACTTTATTTAATAATAAGTCATCTAGCTTATTGCAGAAGCTACGCCATGTAGGAAATTCTAGAAGCTTTGCCAAATTGATTATAAAAGAGAGGGTTTGCAATTCATTCGACATGTTCAGATATTATTTTGATTTGGAGAATTTATCTATGCACTTGCATTAGCTGAATTTATGGAGACGACAACCTTTAGGAGTTGATTGAAGAGCTGGACGAAAACCTGGTTCTCCTTGGGAGTGGATTCACAACGAAATTCACACTTGTGCTGAATTTGTAAGAATTGAAATTTGTTTCAAAAACTAAGGTATTTTCTATTTGGGAATAAGATTATTTATTTAGAAAACTAATGCTGAAGAAAACATGTGCATTTGTTATATTAAGGCTCATTAAATAATTATTCATGTGATTGGTATTACCACTGGTTTGTCTTTATCAATAATATTGATTAAATTTGTGATGTCTTCTCATGATCGCTGAAGGCATAATATCAATTATCCTTGCTAGTCATTGATATGTTTAATCAAATCGATATTGCTTCAGGTCGCTGCATCATCCTTAACTAGCAAATCGATATTGGCATTTTATATTTATCTTGATCAATGATGAAGTATCATACTATCAAATGATTTAATTCTACATATTTCTTGCATTTTTTTGTATATATAACTATGTATATATATATATATATTGTGGTAAAAATCTTGATGTTATTAACAAGGATAAAAAAATCCATATATACAAATGAATAGACGATATTTCCTTAGAAAACGATCGTAAAGAATAGAAACATTTTATTTTAACTACAAAATACTAAATATTAGAAAGATTCTAATATTTACAATATATTTACAACAGATAATAGATAACCATTAATAGAATATAATCATTATTTTAATAACCTCCCTTAATGGTTAATCTATCCACTACACCAAGCTGTCCTTTGAATTTGGAAAACTTGTCTAGACCAAGAGGCTTGGTGAGAATATTCGCAGTCTGATCCGCTGTAGGAACATACTGCAAATGTATTGTCCCATCTTCAACCAATTGCCGAATGTAGTGACAGTGAATATCTACATGCTTGGTTCTTTCATGGAAGACTGGATTCCATGCTAACTTGATAACGCCTTCGTTATCAACAAACAAAGTGGTCGGGCCTGCTGGTGACATCTGCATATCCCCAAGTATCCGACGAAGCCAAACAACTTCACAACCTGCCTTAACTGTCCCTCTGTATTTGACCTCAATAGAGGAGAGAGAAACTGCTCGCTGCTTCTTACTGTCCATGTGATAGCACCAGATCCCAAACTAAATACATATCCAGAGGTTGACTGTTTATCGTCAACAGAGCCTGTCCAATCTGAATCTGTGAATCCATTGAGTCTAGGATTAGGACTCCGAGAGTAGAGAATCCCATAATCAGGATTGCCCTTCACATAACGAAGCACACGCTTAATAGTCATCCAATGATCAGCCTTGAGAGCTGTCATAAACCGTGAAATTTAGTTGACGGCGAAGCTATTATCAGGTCTAGTAGCAGAGAGATAGATGAGACTGCCTACTAGTTGCCTGTATGTAGTATCATCAACTGGAGGAGAATCAGACTTGGCTGATAACTTCAGACCTTTCTCCATAGGTGTAGATGCAGGCTTGCAATCCTGCATACGAAACTTGTCTAACAGAGCCCTGGCATATTTGGACTGAGAAATGAATATACCAGAAGGCTACTGCCAAACCTCAACACCGAATTGCTAGTGATGATCAGATCATCCACATAAATGACCAGAGGGATGATGTCATTGTCAGTAGTCTTGATGTACAAATTTGACTCTGAAGAACTCCTCTGGAAGCCTTGATCACTAAGGTACTTATCAATTTTCATGTACCATGCCCTAGGAGCCTGCTTCAAGCCATAGAGAGCTTTCACCAGTCTGAGAACCTGGTGTTCTTTACCAGCAACCTTGAAACTAGGAGGCTGCGTCATGTAGACCTCTTCCTGTAGGTCACCATTTAGGAAATCACTCTTGACGTCCATCTGATGGACCTTCTAGCTAAACTGAGCTGCCATAGCTAAGACTAATCTGATGGTGCTCATTTTTGCTGTAGGAGCAAAAGTCTCCTCATAATCAATGCCCTGACGCTGAGAGAAGCCCTTTGCAACTAAACGAGCTTTGTACTTATCCAAAGTACCATCAGACTTGTACTTAATTTTGCAGACCCATTTGCAGCCAACGAGTTTCTTCCCTGGTGGAAGATCAGAAAGGACCCAAGTGTGATTCTTCAGCAGGCTGTGGTGTTCAGAATTCATGGCCCGTTCCCACTCTGGAATTCCTTTAGCCTCTGAGTATGTCTGTGGTTCAAATACACTGTGAATGTTGGTCATGAGCAATATTTACAGTCTGTGTAGGTTTGCTCTTCTTTCGAGCAATTCTCCCCTTGATGAGCTAATCATCCCGAAGATCAGCAAGTGTCCTAGCCCAGCATTTAGGCCGGAGAGGAGGATCAACATTATTATCAGGCAATGCTCTATGATCAGGTTCCTCATCAGAAGAATCTGGATCAAAATCAGGAGAAGCATCTGCATATCTAGGTGAACCTGGAGGAGAGGTCGAAGGTGTCCGTACAAGAATGACCGGTAGTACTGGAGCTACTTGAGCTGTTGGAGCCCTCCCACGAGATGGACCTAATGGAAGGCGAACTCCCAAATCACGAGCCTTCATAGGCTGGTCTGCTGAATCAGGAACAGGAGAGACATGCATGAAAGGTCCTCGCTGCTCATCAAAGACTACATCACGACTGTACAGGAGACGAGATGTCTTAATGTCGATCAAGCGGTAGGCTTTGTGAAGACTACTACTGTATCCAACAAGCATGAGTTTTTGACTCTTGGCATCCAACTTGGTGCGCGATGCATTAGGGATCCAAACATAGGCAAGAGAGCCAAAAACCTTCAGGTGACTAATTTTGGGCTTGCGATCTGACTAGGCCTCTTCTGGAGTCTTGCCTTTGACCGCCACAGTGGGTGACCGGTTCAAAAGGTAGATTGCAGTGTTAACTGCTTCTGCCCAAAATTTCTTCGGAACATGTCTGTGCTCAAGCATAGACTTAGCTATCTTGGTGATTGTTCTGTTCCGACGTTCAACTACACTGTTCTGTTGTGGTGTGTGGGGTGTGGTTAACTGGCACTTGATGCCACGAAGATCAGAGAATTCAATAGAACAAAATTGCCCTCATTATTTGTCCTAAGAGCAATAATAGATTTCCCAGACTCTTTTTCAACTAGAGGTTTAAACTTCTGAAATACAGTAAATGCTTTTGATTTCTTTTTAAGAAAATAGAACCGCTTTTTCTATTGAAATCATCAACAAACAACAAAAAATACCTGGACCCAAGAACAGGAGTGGCCATAGGGCTGCAAATATCGGCGTGAACAAGCTGAAGTACCTGAGAAGCCCGCCATGAATCGCCAACAGGAAAAGGTGTGCGATGTTGCTTCCCAGTCTGGCATGCATCACAAACTCCAAGCTGCTGAGTCTGAATCTCTGGCAATCCAAGGACAAGCTCGTCCCAAGCAAGTTGAGAGAGATAGCGCACATTTAAGTGCCCATAACGCTAATACCAAAGTGAACTGACAGAAGACTGCTGAGCAGCCATTGCAAGGTCCTGAGGAGTACCAGAATCTGCAAGCCTGAAAAGATCATGATCCTCAAGACCAACCGCAACAACAGACCGAGTCTCCCTATCAGTGATGGTGCACTGATGTGAACTGATGATGACATCCAGCCGTGGAGAGTGTCGCAGTATCTGATTGACTGAGAGTAGATTAAGTTCCATTCTTGGAACGTGGGACACATCGAGGAAAATGAGATTCTTCCTGCAGCATAATCGACCTTCAGTCATTTTCTGTCTCCAATCTGCAGTCTGTTCCAGCATAGAAGCTTTTTGTTATTCATCTCTCTTTAGTTTTTCCTTGTATTTGCCAATAGGTTTTCTATTAATCATCTCTCTTTAGTTTTTCCTTGTACCCTTTTTGTACTTTCAAGTTAAAAGTACACAAAAATCCCAACCCCCCCATCATATGAGGGAGCTGCCCCTCTCAAACGCATAGGAATATTGCGATCTGATTGCAATCTCTCCAATTGTTGGCACAGTTGTCATTACTCTTCGGGAAAACAAGGTCAATTTTGAAGACGAAGTTACGGTGACAAATCTGTTTACCAACATACATCATGAAAAAATATTGCAACATTGATTTTGTAATTATATTAACACTTCAAAATTATACAAATCAGTGGATATACCTTTATGAAGAATATAAGTCAAATATTTATCAATGTCTTGATGGAGGAATACTTAGAGCTTTCTATGAGAAAGTAGCAAATGGCTATTCATGGGAATGGCAGATTTCTTCAATAAATAGAAAGATGGGAAGTATAATTGAATAGGAAAAGGGAGTAGGGGCATTATATTTCATACGGTCCAAATGTTTCTTAGTCTAGCTCCTCTCTTTGTTCAATATTACAATGCTTTACAAGCTGCAATAGATTGCTTCTTTCTAACTTCTTTTCTATACTCCACTCTCTTTTCACTTTTTGTCTAGCCTTATTTAATACAACAGCATATATATTTTCTCTAGCCTTATGCAATATATAGTTCAATTTTGCATTTCATCTTAAACCTAATATTAGTTCAATAGAGTTGTCTTTAATGGTAGATTTGTTGTGTTGCATACGAGTACTTGATTATTAATGCAATGGTTTGCCCACATTTCATCTAATTTTAAACTGGGATAAAGTATGGGCTGAATTTCTTGACTTATTACCTCAACTAAAAACAACTCCAGTGGTCAAATTTGATCTTTTTTGGGGGCTTGTAGAGGTCTGAACAAAATTTCACACCTATTTAGAGAATTGAACTGAAATTTGCAATTTTCCCGAGAAAAGTATTCATGCTTTAAAACTTTCTCGTGGCCTTTGATGTCAAACTAAACTATCAAATCATTCGGATGACATAACTCCAACCATAAAAAAACTTGAATTGAAATGCTTTTGTAAATTTGCAGATTTGATTATAATGCCACGTTAGAAAGACTTTGCATGGACACATTGCACAGTAGTTTCAGGCACAACAAAGGTTAAATGCAACTGGTGTTTGAAAGAAATCACTGGTGGCATTTTTTGCTTCAAATGGCATTTGGCGAAGGAAGCAGGCCATGATACCACTAGATGGACAAACCACCTTGCAAATGTCACCTTTCAGGCAAAATATGCTCTTCTAGGGATTACTGGGGGTAAGGTAAAAAAGGCAAGAATTGGGACAAAAGTAGCTTCTAATTCTAACGATGTAAGGAGCAATCATTTAGATGAAGAAGGTGGTGCACAATAGTATTTCAGGGAATCTGAATTAACACTTTCTACAACACGTGGCCCAAACATAGGTGGAGGAAACATTAATTCTTTCTTCACACCTCATACTGCCCCAGGATCACAAACCACTTTGGAGAGTACATGATAGAGGAAGAATGTCCATGAATAAGAAAAGAAGACGATTGCAAATTTTTGGTACTACACTAGCTTGCAATTCCATGTTGCTAGGTCTTGATATTGGCAAGGTATGGTGGATGCTATTGCAGTTGTAGGTCTTGGGTTCCAAGTTCCATCTTATGAGACATTGAGGGTTGTATGCTCAATGATGCAGTACAAGATGTTGTCAACGAACACAAATTAAAGTGGGCAAATAGTGGTTGCACCATTATGGCAGATGCGTTGTCCTCAATATTGCATTCCCTAAAAATGAGACAACCCTACGCAATTCTCAACGGTTGGTAGGAGTTTTCTCTAAGAGTGTTGATGATTTGCAAGGAGTTTTATTTAACAGGATCAATTATCCCTTGGTTCTTGTTCGATTTTACTTCTTGAGACCATCTAGTCTTTGTCTTTTTTTTGCTTTGCCTTGCTTTGCGTCTTGTTTTGTTATCGTTCTGGTTGTAGTCTTGTAGCCTTTGTCTTCCAGTTTGTTTTCGGGCAGTTCGCACGTCCTTCTAAGATTGTCAAAAGAATGGGCTTTTTCTTGTCAGGTGCATAAAACGAAAGCTTATTTTGTATGTGAAATAGATTTTAAACTCTTCTAAAATTTCGCGTCATTCTGCGAAGTTTTGCTTAAAGATTTTAATAATAGCAGGTTTTTGCATCATATCTGCATATCGAATCATTAAAGTTTTAAATTCACATATAAAATTATAAAGTGTTTTCTCTATTTTATCAAATGACGATGAAAAGATGAGCTTTATAAATAAATTTAAAATTTATTTATAAATTTTGAATTTCCATTTTAATGACGATTTACTTTGCATATATTTTAAAAATAATGTTTTATTCAAAAGTCTAAAAAAGAAACTGAATTAAAACATATAAAATATGTTTTTAATAACATATGATAGTATGATTTTGGAATTTAGTGACGTAATATATTTTTCAAAAGATATATATATTATGGCTTTATGAAATAAGCATTAGTTTTTAAAAATTCTAAAGTATAACTATATTGCTTTTAAGTAATATATTTTTAAAATGCTTTATAAAAAGATATGGCGTTGAATTCATAATGTCGGCATATATGTCTTTATGCAAAGGAAACGATATGCTATCGTTTTGAATTTAAATCGCGGCTCATTCTATACCTTAAGACGTCGATTTTAATCTTATAATATAACGTTTTATATAAAACGTTTATGAATTTTTAA
This sequence comes from Thuja plicata, assembly GCA_018584345.1. Taxonomy (NCBI): domain Eukaryota; kingdom Viridiplantae; phylum Streptophyta; class Pinopsida; order Cupressales; family Cupressaceae; genus Thuja; species Thuja plicata. Next base: position 3,789,963 of record MU225215.1, on the reverse strand, counting down.
GTAAATCGTGGCTGGGAGTATCGTTGGAATGGCTTGGCATGAGCATATTGTTTTAAATGTGTTATGTTTTATTAAAGCCCATGAGTCTCTTATATTAAAGAAATGGTTTCTTTTAAACATGGCGTCGAATAACAAAGACATTACATATGTGATGACTTTGTAAAAGCCCGTCTAAAACTGTGGCTCACTCTTTTAAAACATGGCGTCTATTTTGGTGGAGGAAGCATGACATTTGCATTCACATATGTTAAAAAACTTTTTTTAATAAAACCGCGATTGTTTTAAGTGACAAGGCGTGGTTTTTAAATTGAGAAGCATATCTTATTCCAAGCTCGAATATATGTTTTTCCTTTCCTAAAGCCGCGACTTATACACTAAGGCGTCGAATTTTAATAACATAGCATATGTTATAAACAAAATAGATCCACAGTTTCATTAAAACATGGTGTCGATTTATATTAAAAAGGCATATTGTTTTATACCCCAATGCATGTCTTCTTTATCGAAACCGTAACTAATGGTTATCGGGTATTGATCTTCACCAATGAAACATATGCGTTTTTTATGAAGAATACATAAACATTTTCATTAAAATGTTAAACTCCTCCATGCCATGCCGCGATAACTCTCTAGGAAGAGTATGGTGGAGTCCTTAAAACAATTTGCATCCATAACTTCCTGCGTTTTTCATGGAGGAAACTGCCTGTGGTGTCTTTTAATCTCCAGACTTTGTCTCCTCAAAGAACACAGCCATTAATCTCTGCAGATTTTCCTCTTTTTCTTGTGCGGTTTTGGTAAGATTTTTGACTTTTTATTAAAAACGTTTTCACCTTATCTTTCAAATTCGAAAATGCATATTGAATTGGTAAAAAATAAGGAAGAAGTTGCTATGTTTTAGGGCACATTTTTGAATCTTTCTTCCCTTTTGTTGCTGTTTTTATGCATATTTTTGTTGCATGACTGGCATTTGTCCTTCCCCAAACCAAGACCAATGATATTGGCATTGATTTTCACAAGAACTTGTCAATTAGGGTCTATATAACTCTGTATTTTTCTCTCAATCTGCAAATTCGAAATTCATTTCTATTTCCAGAATTTGCTTTGAAGAAGTTTGGTTTTTCCCTTCGCATCCAAGGAAGGTAAAATATCTATCTTCTCTTTTCTTGTTTGCATTTTTGTTTTTTGTTTTGTTTTGTATATATGCTATGCTCTCTTCTTCTCTCTCATCTTTTCTAAAGTTGCATATGAGAATGCAATTTATTCTCATATGCAGTCGGGATTAAAAACCTCGTTCTTATGGTGATCTTCCCAAAAGTGCATGAAATGTAAAATGCTGTTCCATATGCAATCAACCCATGAAAACCTACTTTTTCATACTCTCATTTGAAAAAGGAGATGCAAAGTTTCCCCATATGCAAACATGCTTAAAAAGCCCACAAGTGTGAAACTCCTCATATGCAAATTGACCTAAAAGGTCCACCATTCCTCAAGATGAGAATCTTGCATTCCTTCTTGCCCCATGTTCCATATGCTTTTGCACCAGAAAACCCCACTCATTCCATTTTTTCCATCTTCATAAGGGGCTGCCCTTTCCATTCATTCTTGTATGTAAAATGGATTTCTCTTCTCTTGGTGATGAAGTTCTTATTTTTTGGGATTTCGATGTCACAGTTACAGCTGCTGTGATCCTTGTCATGTCAGAAAGAGCATCTGCGTTGCCAAGGAATAAGGGAAAGAAGAAAATGAAGTATCAATATGATAAGTACCAAAACTCCATTGTACCTTCTCAACTTACGTCTTATGTGGAGGAGATCCGCTATAGGGAGATTGGACTCTTGGATATGGACGAGTTTCTGAAAAGGGTGGAGACATCCACTAAATATGACATGATCAGCATTCAGGAAAGCTTCATTCATCATGTGTCTACTTTCCCAACAGTTGCATTGGAACCTAAGTTCGTGATGACATGTGCAAAAAACTTTGATCCCACTTCCAGAACAATCAAAGATCAGGATGGGAAGGTGATGATCAGTCTTGATCCAGATACCATAGATCGAGTTTTCAAAGTACCAGCTGCTCCGGTTATCATGGATCTAACGATTGAGAATCTCTCGAAAAATGGGAAAATGGCAAGACAACTTACTTGAGATATATGAATGATAACTGGTTGATCACCAAAAGACCAAATGTGGCCCGGTAGCCTAAAGGGATGCACAGATCTGAATTCAAAGAGGAGGTCCACGATCTCATCACCTTGTTAAGTCGTGTTGGGGGTTTGAAAGAATCCAATCTTTTCAAACCTTGGATGTACAAGTATTTTTCCTTGATCCTCAAGTCAAGGTAGCGGTTGTTTTGGGGATAATTGATCAGTGATACCATATGTGGGCAACTAGCGCAAGTACCTAATACATGTACTTTTTACATGAACTCTTACCTAATTTACATTGCTGCTGCCCTAGGGTCTTTCTCAGGACTATCTACCAAGAGAGGCAGGATGCAATTACTTGTGTGGGAGTACTATGATTTGTTGCCATTAAGGTCCAGCCGCATTCATTTTAGAAGAGTGCAAGATGCATTCTTTGGATATTACTGGTGCTTGTTTGACAAGGAGCTTCCGAACAAAAGGGTTTCAGACGAAGCATGGAGCAAAGTAAGTGAGTATGGCTGTATTTTTCTTTAGTTTCCGAACTTCACCTATCTCAAGGAGGGTATTTCTGGGAAGAGCCATATACCTTACCTAGGTATCCTACAGATAAACTCATTCTTATGGAGTTAACTCGACAGCTTATGGCCGTGCAAGCATATCAGTCCTCTCTACACAAACCAAGTGTTGGTATTTCCTCGGGCAATCCTTTGAGGATTGGTGGTTATTCACTTGACATGGTTCCTAAAGCTAAGTGCATGGAATTTGAGCTTCAGGAAGTTAACTTGAAGTTCATGGCACGGAGTTCATTTGATTGGAGAGGAATGAATGACAAGATTCGAAGACAGTTCACTCATGTTCATCGTCTTGAGGATATGTGGATTGATCTGCGTACGGAGGAGGACATTGCCAAGATGGACTACTACCGCCTTACAATCAAATAGATAATAGACTTTCGTCTTTCTCAAATTCCTGAAGGGGTCGAGGATGATGATGACATCTTGGATCCAGAGTATAAGAGGTATCGTCTTAAAAACTTGCCGGTTGTATCTCCATGTTGGTCAGTAAAGGAAAATGTGTCCATATGGGACAGATTCCAAAGCATCCTGGCCAGTACGAATATTTGGTTGAAGAAGAGAGGTTTAAAGAGTATCAAGATTAAACCCGGGCGAGACTTTGATCTTGCTGGTCCCGTGGGTGCAAAATCAGAAATCAAGGGTAAGGGCAAGGGAAAATCTTCCTCATTAGATGTTCGAACTGTTCAAAAGCTGGCTATCAAAGGTGGTAAGCTTATGGTTAAATCTCCTACTTCAGATGCAGTGCTCAAGGTGAGAAGTTCCGAAATGATTGATCTCTCAGATAGTGAAGATGAGTTGCAAGTGTCGGTTACTCCTGAAGTGCTGCAAGTTCAAGAAGCCGTTGAGATACAGGGTGTGCATGAGTCCACTCCAGAGATGGATGAACCTCCCATGTCTCCTCTCGATACGGATGTTGATTCATTCACGATACATCTACCTCCTGCACATTCAACAACCATTGTCCCTGCTACACCCATCTCCTCTGTTGCCCCAACACAGAGAGAAGATTTATCACATGTGTTCGATGAGCTCCCCGAGGATCTGCGTAGGCTTGACACACTCATGGCTAACAATAATCTGACATCACAGATTGAGTTCATGGAGGAGAAAGTTCAAGGAGTTTCGGTCTTGTCAACAACACAGATAGAGGCATCTGTCATAGATGTATCTTCTTCTTCTCAAAAGGAACCAGTGACTGCCATGGTTATGGTCGATGATGCTGGATCATCCTTTGTTCTACCCCCTTGGTTGGGTGTTATCACGCAAAAGAGAAAAAATCTTGAAGTACCCTTGGAGGAATTTGATCTTGCTCCTAAGAGCAAACCTCGAGCATTGAGAAACAAGAAGGCTAAAGTGGTCTCCAAGATCATGGTTGCTGATCAAAACATCAAATATGCTGAAGTTGCTGAATCCATTTCAGATAAGCCCTTAGATGAGCTTGAAGGCACGGACTGCAAAATCACCAGGTTAGAACTTGGTAAGCAATCATTTGTAGGTTGTCAGATGGATGTTTGTGATGCGCTTGATCATTTTACAAAGAGATCTGACAAGCTCTGGCAAAAGAAACACATGCTGAAGGGGAAAACATTCGTCTACGTGAAGCACTTGAGAAGAGCCTTTCTTCTCAGCAAGAGAGTGTACTTTTAGAGGACACTCAGCGACACATTGGTTGTTTGGAGAAGAAGACTAAGGTAATGAATGAGTGGGGCAGTCGAGTTGAAGTTTAGGGCATGATGGTTATCAAAGATGCGTATCGCATAATCAAAGATGCCTATCGCATATTCAGAAACATCAAGAAAACCACTGACCATTTGCAAGAGGTTGTTGAATCTTTTGATCAGCAACTGAAGACTCTAAGTGAAGACTTAGATGTGTGGAAGAAAATGGCCGAAGCTGATCTCGACATCTTATGCACTTACGAGATAGTCTCTTCCAAGGAGATGTATTTCGAGTTTCTAGATCAGTTGGTGAACAAAGAGCAAGTAATGAAGAACTTGGTAGAAGATGTTCATGGAGCCATGCAGGTATGCACTGAGCATAAGGAAACCATTATTAAGACCTTTGCTGGTTTGGTATACAAGCTAGTGACAGAAGATGGAGAACTGATCGCAGAGGAGTAGGTATTATCAAGGTTTGCACGAATTATCCATCAGGAGTTGGACATTAACACCTTCAGTTGTTGTGCTATGGATAAGCTGGCAGGGTTAAGGGTTGCCTTGAATCAACTGCAGAAAAATTTAGGCGGATACAATGGTGTGATCTCCAAGGCGGGAAGTGTTGCGCGTAAGACCGTAAACATAGCTCAACACACGGGTGCACTTGATCCGGCTATTGTTCATAAGTCTCTTTGTCAGTTTGAGACTTGCATTAATTTCCTTTGAAAATGTTGTTAGAACACTTAGTTTTTAGAAGTGTAGAATCTTTGAGAGATTGCACGGAAATATGTACAAGCATTCTCATGTAATCATGTTGAAGGTACATTAGGTCCTACAGCATTGAATAAGTCAAAGTTAGTTAGTTGTTGATACTCTTTGAATAGGTCAAAGTTAGTTAGTTAGAGATAAGGATTGAATAAATCAAAGTGGTTAAGGGTTTCCCCTTTCTTCTCCACTTTCGTCTCTCCTCTTTTCCTATATAAGGAGGGGGGTTCATTGTAAATATTCATCTTTTGTTGTGTGCAAGAAAACTATAGGCAATTCTATTGTATTCAAAAAACTTTGAGTTTCATTGTGCAAAGTTGAGCGTTTGAATAAAGGAACAAGAATTGTTAAACTTTGTGTTGTTGGTTTTGAAAATTAACGAGTGTGTTCTTATGTCGCATTGGTTAATCCTTTCTCAAGTTAATAGTTATCTTGCATATATCATTTGAGCGTTTTAATTCGAGTTGTCTGAAGACTTTGAGCTTCAAGGGATCAGGATTACTATAGAAAGTAGTGGCTGCAATATTCCAAGGACTGAAGACTTTGGGCTTCAGTATTGGGAGTTAGATAGATAGAGTACTTATTTGAAGTGAGGATAAGAGATTTTGAGCTCTTGTATCATTTCATCTTTAGATAAATTCACTGCTGTCTCAGTCGATTGTTCTTAAGTCAATCTCTAAGCCATCGGTATTACTGTTGCGAGGGGAACTGTATGTGTTACAGTTCAGTTCTACTTGAAGCCACCTGCGGTAAGAAGGGAGCCTCCCCTATTGCTGAGAGGAGAGAGTAATCTCACACACTGCTGCCTAATATACACATTTTGCAGGTTGTAGTCTTCGTGACTTGCAAAATATTTAGCCAACAAGATGGGTAGACAAAAAATAGAAGGAACAAACCCTCATCAACTTCCTTGTCTCTTGTGATATTGGCACGATATTTTTGAAATCTGTAGATGCATCAGATATAATCAAATCAATAGATGTATTTGCTGAGATGTATGACCTAGTGGTCAAAGATGTAAGGCCACAAAATATGGTTTAGTTTATATAGACAATGCTACTGCTTGTGTTGCTATTGGGAGACTCTTGACATAAAATACCCCTCTATGTTTTTTAAACCCTTGTGCAACACATTGCCTTGATCTAACCCTAGAGGATATTGGAAAACTTGAATGTGTTAAAGGGCTATTGAAAAATGCTCACACAATCAGCAAATTCATCTATAATCACACAAGGGTTTTGTGTATGCGCTTTTTCACAAAGCAAAAGGTGCTAGTTCGATTAGGTGTGACAAGATTTGCAACACACTTCCTTGCACTACAGACTCTTGGCAACAAAAAATGAATTTGAAACGAATGTTTGTTTCAACTAGTGGATGGAGTGTGGCTTCACAAATCAAGCAGATGGCATAACAGTGATAGGGTACATGTACTCTACTAGATTTTGGGAGGTGGTTGAGCAAGGAGAGGCATCAAGAGGACTTGTGTAATATCCCTATTGTAGACCTAAACTAGGTCACAAACAAATCACAAAAGCAACAAGAGTTGATATACGATTAAATAGGTTTTAATTACGGATTTAAACTTATTCATGAAGCAAGATTATATCAGATAACTTCACTAGGAAGCGATCCATGTTTTGAAGACATCAATTAGCAACAAATGATAAATGAATGGCTTGGTGACTGTGCATGAAGACAATGGTTGAGAATGACCAAGATTATTAAATGAGCAGTAGATTAGAGAATGTGAAGAATATGATTCAGGAATAGAACACTCATATATCGACAAATAACTCATAATCATATGTGGTCGATCAATATAAAATAACCAGCAATTTACGATCACATGGTGACAAGACTCATATCAGATTGATAACCATCGAAGCAACAATGAATATTCTGATCAAACAAAGGAAGACAATGTAAGCTGTCAGTCATGATCAAAATAGACAACTTGTGGAGTGATTCAATAAGTTGCTACGTTTCAGTTAGCAGAACATATCGATTACATACTTTTGGAAAGATCGATTGTTGTTCAATCGACATCTGAATTAATGTCACCCCCAATTCTTCTGTATTCCACTAGAGACCATGGAATAACCGTGGGGAAAGACGACTATTGTTGATTATTAATCAGCTATTTTAATCTGGGAAACGATCACATATAAAGAGTGAACAAGAAAGATCCTACGAGAATATCGAATTAGACAAGAGGTAGCATGGAAGATATCCTTTAAAAGTACCGTGAATAATAGTACTGAAGAACTGCAAGATTGAGGATTATAAGGATATCGTACTTGAATAAGGTTATCAAAACTAAGGATACACTAACTTGGATAGTACCAATATCCATCATTATAATACTAATCATCCTTTTGAATAACCGATTTTTTATGGGATGAGTAACCCGTGTTTGATAAAAGAAATGCAATTAGCATTGTTAAGTTATCAATCGAATAAAGCCAATACTTAGACAAATCTGTTAGAGGATATATCGAAGGGGTGCGATATAGAGTATTTGACTAATGGTCATACTCTAAAGGATATGATTAAAGATAGTTAAGCGCCAGTATTCAGAGGTGTGTGATTGGTATAATAAACCAATTTGCATATATCTTGAAGACATACAATTTACTTAACAAACCAATCTGCTCATGTTAAGAAATGACATGTCTCTTACGGGATGCAACCTTTTGGTCTTGCAAGATATATAATGGATATCAGATCAATTATCAAAATCATCGATTTGGAAACCTTTTATCTCTTATCCATATTTGAATCTGCTCTTTGAGCATCTGCCTATTTGGTGAATATTGGTTGCAAGCATATCAAGGAATATCAGAGACAACACCATTGATTATAAGGAAGGATTGTATACATCAGACCCTGCATAATTTTTGTTGTAAGCTTTATAACTTCACATTTGAGATAGCAATTATATCGCTATAAGCGATATTACCATATCAGACATTGCATGAATTGAAGGATCATAACTGAGACAGAAATCTTATCACTACGGGCCCGTTTGGGTACTGGAATACCATATCCTGGATATAGTCAATTCAGGAAGATGTTGCATATTCAGGAAGATGCTTATCCTCAAAATGAAATCCGGAATATGGTCTTACCCGTTTGGTTCACCCGGAAGATGAATGAGAAGATGCATAAGGAATTTTAATTCATTATTTTTTAATTTCTTTGAATATGGTGTGTATACATGTGTGTATATATACACACATGCACACGTGTATATATACATACATACATGTGTGTGTATATATACATGTATATATATGTGTATATATATACACACGTGTATTTGTGTATACATGTGTGTATATACACACATGTATACACATATACACACATACACACATGTGTGTGTATACACATATACACACATTTGTGTACATATACACACATGTGTGTATATACACATACAAGTGTGTATCCATGTATACACATATACACACATGTGTATATATATACACATACACACGTGTGTATACACATATACACACATTTATGTATATATACACATATATACACACGTGTATATATACACATATATACACACGTGTGTATATATACACATATACACACATATACACACCATACATATACACATACAAGTGTGTATCCATGTATACACATATACACACGTGTATATATATACACACATTTGTGTATATATACACATACACATTTGTGTATACACACACCATACATGTGTGTATATATACAGACATATACACACATATACACACACCATACATGTGTGTATATATACACACATACATGTGTGTATATATACACACATGTGTATATATACACATGCATATATACACGTGTGTATATACACATGTATATATATACATCCTTATAGCAATATAATATACATCTTTATAGGCACGGATCCCACGAAATATTAAATTTGGTTTTCTAAAAATTGGAATTCCCATTCCACTTATTTTGAAATTCCAATTCCACCTATTTAGGTGGAAGATGATATTCCCATTTTGGGGGCAAAATGAGAATTTCGGAATTCCAATTCCATTTTTTTCCAAGGACCCAAACATGGAATTTGGCATTATCCAGAATTAGATAATGCCATTTCCTGTCATATTCCAGGAAACAAACGGGCCACAAGCAATATTGTCTTACATTCCATTGCATACATTTAAGTATTACATCAGGCATAGCAATATAATCACTATAAGCACAAGATCATCTTGCATATTTAAGTTGCCATATCTGATATAGCAGAGATCATAGTGATCATTGCACCAAGTGCAAATTCATCTACAAGGTCAATTCACTTAAGTATACATCTAAGGGTCTAAAACAGAGATAGAAAGCAAGTGGTAATGGTAATTGTCATTTAATATATCATTGTCTTTACTTTATCAATTCCATAAATTAATAGCGATATCAGATATTGTGATTCATAATAATGAATTCAAGTTAATTGTCCCATAATTCCAATATATTCAAAAAAGGGACATTACAATTTGACATCTTCCAGTATTTTTCAATCAGAATCTCCTAGCCCAGACATTTTTCTTGAGGACATCATCCAATTTTGTATTGATGCTTTTGAGGCAGTGACTTTGATACTAGTAAAGCCTAGCTCTCTTGTGGCCCTTTTTCTTTTCTTTATCAATGAGTCCTTCCTTTCACAAGTTTGATTACATTTAATAGCATTTGTATATAGTGATTGACTTGTCTAGCATTTGCCTGGTACCCCTCCTTTATTTGGTTCTATTGCTTCCTAGATTTAGTTTTAAACTCTTTAACATGTTGGAGTTTTGTTTAGCTAACATAACTTAGACTTTTGAGTATTTATCTACTTTGGTCATTCCTTGATTTTAATACAATATCTTTCTTCTTTCTTTTTGTTCTTGGTTTTGGCGTTCAAGTAGGCCAGGTCGGACCAGTCTTACAAATCAGTGCAACCTATGTCTTTGCGAGAACTTATTTCTTTGTCAAAATCAATTTCGGAGTGATTGTAGATGCAGATCTGGCGTGTCTTGGTTTCCTGTGGTGTTTGTGACCTCAAGTATGGTGTCAACAATTACTTTGGTACAATTAGTTGACATTTAAAATTTACGCTTCCAATGAGGGACATGGACTTTGGCACAAGTTCCATGATGCAGATATGGTGGCATTTAATAGTTGGCAATGTCTTTTCTTTCGCCTTGGACTTTGACACTGTATGTAATGTTTTAAAATTTTCCAAGTCTTCAGCCTATATTTTGACTAAACTTGATTTCTTACAGATCATCTTTACATTGTTTATTTTACGCTTACAGCCACATGTAGATTTCATGCAACATGTACTTAACATTTATTTTTTAAATTTTTTTCTGCAGCTTGGCCATATTCTGTGTTAATAGTAGTGCACACTTCAATGTATTGCTATAAACTACAATTTATGGGCTGAACTTTATTCCCTTACTTATAAGTTATAACCGAATTTGCTAATTCGTATAATGCATTGTCATACCCTGCAATTCATGAGGTGACAACTTCATTCTGTTAATCTTGGTTTCAATGTACTTTTTGTCTCACAGGTCATATTACCAGCGCATTCCCGAAGGCAAGGAATTTCCTATGCTTTGCAGACGGCGGGAAAGACGAAATGGTTATGCTGCTGCATTTTTTGATTATGTTCGAGGAAATTACAGAGAGGAAGTTTTGCTGGACTGGAACGAAATTGCACTACAGTTTGGCACGAAACTTATATCTTGTTCTTACTTATCTTCACTTTTAATGTGTGACAATTCTTTGATGCCCAATCAATAAATAGCTTGGAAAATAACAAGGTTTCAGCTTGAACTGTAGGAATGCTGTAATTCTATTTCTTGACAAAGATAGTCTTGGGAGCTCTGCCATATAGTTAATGCATTTTAGAGATGAACTGATATAAAGACTAAAAAAACATGAATGATTAGTAATGTTATTCAAGGCAATGCAATCTGACATGCTCTATTACAAAGGGATAAAACTTAGAACCACTGTTAGGAAGGAACTAATTAGTATTTTATGGCAAACTTACGTGGAAAAATGGATCCGATTTCTGGAGATTACTTTGGTTTATTTTTGGCTACAAATGCTGTCTTTTGTAACATGTTTTCTGAGCCTACATAGCTGTATCTACCAGCGTCCTGGTGGTTTTGGTTGGTTTCTTAGCAAAATGTACAATTCCCAGTATCTCCTGGATAGCCTATTCACCCGCTGACCTCATCTTTCCTTGGCGATTCCTGAGAGTTGTTCCAGTCCTTTAATAATTCAAATGCATATTGTAGATTGGAGTGTGATCTAGGTACAGTATTCCCTCTTGAGGGAGTGCAAATTATGTCCTGTCTAGTGTAGAAAGGTTCCTTAATGGATTGAAGGCATCTCTAGTACACAAACATTTCACAAGATAAAGCCTACAAGAACTGTAGAAGGGATACAACAGCCACAAGAGGGTCTAGTGTGATCTGTGGTTTGGGGCCCATGCCTAAGCAAGAAAGCAAGGGCTGAAATCTGATCAAATCACGTGGCAGCAAAAGCAGAGTTGTTCACGTGGAAGTTATCTATAGTCTAGGAAGCAGAAAATAGCAATCTAAAATCAGTCCTTTCTCAGTTTCTTTCAGTTAAAGAACATGGATATGGTGACGGTGTGCATCATTTACTTCTCTAAAACCCCACTGGCGCTCCAGCATACAAACAAGAAGAGTGAAAGGAAGAAAATAGACAATTGTGAATAGCTAGTGTCCATGCATAAAAATACAACGATTAACCCCAAACCCACTAACTAATACCACCATTCAGTAAATAAGGACTCTTCTATTTGAGAATGATAAAACCTTAATTTTTCTTCATACCTGCAATAAAATGGACCACCTGAAACTCCGGTAAGGTTAGTTAAGCCACCTGCTTGGATTGCAATGCTACTGTCATAGTATATCTGAGCTGTGAAGCATGCAAGATCTGCTGCCAACATCATGAATGATATTGGCAAATTTCCTAGACAGGTAGCAACAGCATGCAGACATGTAGCAACCTTGAACAAGAAGGAAAGGGTAGGGAGTGACAGTTGTGTAGTGGGGAAAGCATGTAGCAAGAAAATGACAAAGTGGATAGCCTCATAGGGAGTTCTTGCTGTCAGAAAAATTAAGCAAAGCTCCGACAAAAAGTACCGCATCAAACATTTGCCAAAGTTATGAAAACCGTCAGATTATAATTTGGACTTCAGCGCAGGCCTGCCAAATACCAGGTCATGACCACAAGAGGAGAGCTTTACATGATGCAAGATCACCTTAGAAATTCAATGATCAGAATTAGAATATAATAGCACGAATGGTTGTAAGAACACTCCCTGTTCTAGACCAACTTTTTACCTTTCCACTCACTGTAATTTTGTCAAATAGTTTGCTTGCAACTTGATTACTGAGTTATCTGATTTATTCTTAGTTTGCAGATGTAAATGGTTGTTTCACTCTTCCTTTGTTTGAAAGTTTGAAGTTTGCAATTTGACACCAAATCAACCAAAATGAAGAACAACACTATATTGCATTCACCAAGTCTATGACAGTAATAACAATCAGATATAATGTTGATGCATAGTAGCTTCGGTCAGATATAAGGATGATTGTTTTGATTATTTAAATATGAGTATGTATGTATGTATGTCAGTTCACTATGTGAATTGACATACACACACACATACGCATTGCTTGTGCTTATAAGAATAATCATTCTAAATGTTTTACCATCATCCTTGTATATGATCGAAATACTATACAAGTATAATAATCTGTGTAATCAGATTCCTTTCATCTTCTCTTGCCATGTATCGTGCAATGAACATTGGCGGCTGCATTCCTTTACATACAACAGATCAAGTAATGATCGTATATTGCACGTTTTTTATTTCGAATACAACTAGGGCACGTTTTTGATTTGAATCCTTCAAAGATTGTTGCTGATTTTAAGCAATTTGAGAATGCATGGAGGACATTTGTCATTCCTCTCACTATGATTCATACAAATGCATTCATTAAGCATGAGGATTTTATCAAACTCTTGGCCTATATATCTCCAAGTTTGCATTCAAAATCTAAATTCGAAATTCTTGAATTGTTTCCAGAATTTCAAGCTCGAGAGAGAGTTGTTTTTTCCTTTGCATTTCACAAAAGGAGGTATGGATTTTCTTGCTTTTCTCTTTGTTGCACATATGTACATTTTCATTTCTTTTAGTTTTGCATGTGCTTTGTCTTTCCATTTCCATCTTCTTTCTCTCATATTCTTCTAAGTTGCATATGAGGATGTCATTTATCCCCATACGTAGTCGGGTTTAAAAACCCCGTTCTTGATGGTGATTTTCCAAAAAGACCAAGTGCTGCCCTATATGTAAAACGTGATGAAAAACCCACCTTTTCCACATTTACATATCAAAAGAGAAATGTAAACTTCCAGCATGCAATATAGACCAAAAAGCCCACTTTCATGCTTTTTCATCGCTTTTTATGAGATGCAAGTGTTTGCAAAAATCCCACCTTGCATATTGAACATTTCCTCATGCGGAGATACGTTCATCTTTTCATTTTACCAAGCTCCAAACTTGCTGCCCGCATACGTGCAGTGCCTTTAGAGAACCCCGTTTTTGAGTTTTTCCCTCATTTCAAGAGTTGATTTTGCCCAAAGTCCATTGCCTTTTGCTGCTCAAATTCTTTCCACTCATATCCTATACACATACCCTTCCAAATCTGCAAAGTTCTACGCTTGAAAGACCATGATATGGCTTATTCTGGTAACTAAAGAATGGCCCAAGGAAAGAATGACAACATGATATAGTCATACAAAGAAAGAGATGGAAGATGCGATGATGGTTGGCATAGAATGCTTTCAAGACTGAAATGATAATGAAAAGATGCTTTTCCAGCAATCACCCCTATGATGCGAAACAATCAAGGATGCTGTTTCATATTCTGGTTAGAGATGCTTTCACCAAACCAGAACACATCAATCATCAAGCATCCAGTAGCAACATGAAGACCAATAGAGGATGATATGATAGATGTCGTGTCTTGTCAGGCACTTAGAATATTTTCATCATGTTTGTAATTTGTATTTGACAAATTACATGTAATGTAAAACAAGAACTTGATAATGTAATTGCATGCGATAGTATCACGTGCAAAGTTGTTCCATGTAATCATGTTGCAAATGCATTAATCCTTGCATCATTGAATAAGTCAAAATTAGTTAGTTAGGGATAAGCATTGAATAAGTCAAAGTGGTTAAGCGTTTCCCCTTTCTTCTCCACTTTCCTCTCCTCCTTTTCATATATAAAGGAGCAAGACCTATTGTAATATTTCATCTTTTGTTGTATGCAAGAAAACTATATGCAAATCTTTTCTGTTCTGAAAACTTTGAGTTTCATTGTGCAAAGCTAAGTAATTGAATAAAGGAACAAGGATTAGCAAAATTTGTGTTGTTTATCTTGAAAATTGATGAGTATATTCTTATGTTGCATTCATTAATCCTTTTTCAAACCAGTAGTTGTCTTGCGTGTATCATTGGAGCGTTTTAATTCGAGTTTTTGAAGACTTTGTGCTTCAAAAATCAGGATTACTATAGAGAGTAGTGGCTGCAACGATTCGAAGCTGAAGACTTTGAGCTTCAGTATTAGAATTTTTATTAAAATAGAGGGTATTCGAAGAAAGACTTTGTGTTTTCTCGTTTATTCTGGTTTTAGATTAATCATCTGAAGCAAACGTAGGAGACTTTGTGCTCTTATATTTACTTCATTTTTAGTTAAAGTAGATTGCTGCCTTAAGCATTGTTCTTACGTCAATTCTTAAGCCATTGGTATTACTGTAGCAAGAGGAACTGTTTGTAGTACAATTCAATTTTTATTGAAGCCACCTGCGGTAAGAAGGGAGCCACTCCTATTGTTGAGAGGAAAAATAAATTTCACATACTGCTTCCTTAAGTAACAATTTTGCTGAGTTGTAGTCTTAGTGACTTGCAAAATTTTTAGCCAACACTATTCATGGATGCAAAGTATTAGAATATTTTAATGTTTCTTTAATGGCCATCTTAATTAGTCTTTAGTTTATTAGTTAGTTTCTATTTTCGGTCTTAGTTACTGATTTTTTCGTTTAGAAACTGTCTTTGTAAATCTATATAAGGAGACTGTGTTTCCATTTGTAATTACTCGTTTATGAATAATGAAATATCTTGACATGGTATCAGAGCGGGTCGATGGACTTCTTTAAGATTTGGCGAAGTAACCCTTTTTGTCCTAGAATTTATTCCAGAAATTTTTTAATCGTTTTTTTATGCAAAAAATGACTTTGAAAATTCATTGGCATATTTGAAGATTTTTTGCTGCAAATTGCTAGCCTAGTCGAGGGTTTTGGTCATGCGATTTCGTGTTTTGAGCAAAAGTCTTCAAATTTCGTGAGTTGCATGTGCATTTTGTGAGTTGCATGCTGCTTGCATGTGCTGTTTTACCACGCAAAGTCTGGTGTTTTGCCGCGTGAAGGTTTGTATGAGGGGTTTTATAATTTTTTTCCCTTAAAAATACTATTTGGTGGATTTATAATTGTCCCTTAAAAAATTATATATGGGTTTTCTAATTTTTGTCCTAAAAAAATTAGTACTTGGGTTTTTAATAATTGTTTCTCCTTAAAAAAGTTCTGTTGGGTTTTCATATTTTTTCCCTGAATTTTTTTGGGAGGGTTTTACAATATTTTGTCCATAAAAAATTATTCAGGGTTTTTTGATTTTGTTCTAAAAAATTGTTTTTGAGTTCTGTAATTCGTGAAGTTGCTTCTTCGCATGGGATTTTGCCATGTGTTCTTGCTTTAGGGTTTTTACCCTTTTTTTTTGAAAAAAACGATGATTTGTAATTTTGGGTTTGGCAAATTTTTCCGCAAAAATCGTGACTTTTTGTAGTTTTTTTTGGGGTGTTGTGCTTATCTGAAAAAATTTGGAGGGTTCCTCAAAATTGTTGCAGCTGTTCTTGGTGTCTCTGGCTACAGGGAGGGACAACTCTGTTATCCAACATCAGGTTGAACATTTTGTGATGATATTGGGTTAGAAGTTTTGCAGATTCTGGGACGGTTAGTGGCAGACTCATCTCAGTGGAAGAGTCAGTGGCAGGCTCTTGTCTCTTGTTGCGGAGCATTCTAAAGAAAGGGGGTAGCCTTTTCTGTTTTTTCTAGACAGATTTTGGCTACTCTTGGTCATTCATTTTCTGCAGATCCAGGGTCTCAGCAACAGTAGAATGTTCTGAAAAATTTATGACCACAAGACATGTATAGTCTTCTGTAGGGTAGTTAGACGATGACCATTTAGGAAGGGTATTAGAATATTGTAATGTTTTTTTAATGGTCATCTTAGTTAGTCTTTAGTTTATTAGTTAGTTTCTATTTCCGGTCTTAGTTACTGATTGTTTCGTTTAGAAACTGTCTTTGTAAATCTATATAAGGAAACTATGCCTACATTTGTAATTCCTCGTTTATGAATAATAAAACATTGTAGCACAAAGCAATGTGGGTGTTAATGCTATTTATTGCCCATTTACTGATGAATGCATCCATTAGATGTCTATGTTTAACCAATCTAATTTGAACTCTAGTATGGTGTATATTCAAAGTTATATATATTATATTTTCTATTTTAAAGTGATTGCAAAACTTTAAGTTTTCAACTGGCAATAATTCATTATGCAACGCTAGATGCACTCAATGATTTCCATTTTATCTAGTGGCACAGAGATGTTTTTTTAAGTCCATTATTTGAACACTTTGCTATGAGTATATGCTATAATATAGTTATAGTTTGATTGGAAGCTACATAATGACCAGCGATTTTTTTTCAGCAGTTCCTTCTTTTTACATTAGGAGCCTTGCTTCTGCTTGCATATACTAGTAAGACTTGCATCCAATTATCAAGAAAGCTTTTCTGAAGCACACACCACTGATTGAGTAATTTTGTATATAGCTGGATAAATGTTGATTTATTTTTGTATTGGTTTGTATATCCATCAATTTTATGTTATTCTTGTGCAAGTTTACGCTTGCAATATGATCATCCTTCATTTTCAAATTATTTCCTTAATAGTGCTCTAATAATGTAGTTTGGAAACCATGCAGGTTATGTTAATGTTGGTACATATCGGATTTCTCCTGATCAATGTTACCTAGCTTATATGTTGGATGTATGTAGAAGAGAGCTGTTCACACTTTTTGTGAAGGATTTAAGGACAGGTTCTATACTTTCAAATACAAACATAGAGGGTGTTGTTAACTTAGCCTGGTCAAAGAATGGGCAAATTTTGTTGTACACTATTGGTGATGACTTGCAAAGGCCTTTCAAGTAAGTTTCTCAAATTTATGTTGATGTGAGCCACTGTGATTGATTTCAGCAAATATTATAGGTTGCTCTAAAGGATATTATAGCTATTTTTTTGAGCTTATAGCCTTATCCAACTTATTCTTCATATGTTTTGTTGTAGAGTGTTAGGAAAAAGATTAGATTCAGAACATGAAGATATGCTATTGTTTGAAGAAAAGGATACCAGTTGCTGTGTTGACATTGCGAATACAAAAGACTGTCAGTTTATTACCATAAATTCCAATTCAAGGACATCATCAGAGGTAAATTGCTGTTCTTTTTGTAGTTTGCTATGCCTGATTTCATTTGGCCATTTAAAAGATTTAGTTGTAGCTTTGTTTTAGGTAAATTGATTTCGATATTTCAATGTGTGCTACAACAGGTGTATTTGATGGATTCAGCTGACATAACATCTGGGATACAAAGAATACGGAAGCGGGAGACTGGTGTGCAGTATTTTGTAGAGCATCATCATGGGTTTTTTTATCTTCTAACTAATGCTCCTTTGGGAGATAAAAATTTGGTTATGGATAATTATTATGTCGCCAGGTGCAGTGTTGACAAAATAGGCTCAAATGAATGGCAGGTATGCATTTTTTTCCTTATTTATCATATTTAAACAGTGTTTCTATGGACTATCCTAAGATCTTAGAATTGGGTCATTTATTTTATTCTTTTCTATTATTAAATGGAAGCTCTATAAAGGTCCATGTAATCATTTTTGTGCAATGGTGCTATTGTATCAATAGGAGGAAATATAATTAGAGTAGTTGTAAGTTGGAATCTTGCCCAAAACCCACTCAAATTTCTTTCCTCCGATTTCAGTACATGCAATGACTCTATGTGTTTGGAATATGGATAGTTTTCTCAGTTTTTTGTTATAGAACTGATCGTCTTAAATGTAATAATTTTCATAATTCAACTACAAGAACACAATTCTAGCTCATACATTCAATATAGTTTCACTTATAGTGCAGAAAACGTCTTTGAAATAATAGATTATATTCATAAAACTTAAGAAATTAGTGGATATTACCCTGATTACAACCTGCTAGGCTGGAAGAGGAAGCTATTAAGTATGCAGCGATACACTTACATGGCATTGCATATGAGTGGTGGCATCACGAGAGGGTTGCCATTGGACATGATAGAATCATTTCTTACGAGGAGTTCATAGAGAGACTAATCGAAAGATTTGACAAGGATCCAAAATTCCATTTCAAGGATTTAGCAAGACTGAAGTAGTGGAGTTAGCACAACTGAAGTAGTGGGGTTCAATGGATGCATACATCGCGGATTTTCAGAGGTTGTCCATCCTAGTGACAGACATCTCGGAGAGGAGATTTATTGTACTATTCATGTATGGTTTATTAGATCCTTTGAAAGGATGGGTCAAAGCTCTACACCCATCTTCCTTGCAGTTGGCCATTAAAAAAGCAAGGGATATGGAGCCCTCAACATCTAAAAGAAAATTCCAATCTAAGGGTTTTCCTTCGAAGAAAGACAAGGACAAGAAGCCATTTCATAAGGAATAAGATCAGCTACGAATTGATTCAAACAGATTGGATATTGAGCAGTTAAATGACTTCAGAAGGAGGAAATTATGTTTCCATCGTAGGGAGCCTTGGGACCTTACCCACAAATGCACTGTTAAGGATAAGGTGAAACAGTTGGAATATTTTTCTGCTGAGGAGTCTACATCCCAAAATTTAGATCAGCAGTCTGATTTTGATGATGAGGGGGAGGAAAACAAGGTGGAGGAGGAAACCAAGGAGGGAACCATTGCCCAACTCACAAGTGCCCAAAAAGCTATTACATTTAAGGTGAGAGGAGTAATACAGGGGCAATGAGTAGTGGCATTAATAGATACAAGTACCACTCACAACTTCATTAATGAGAGGGTTGTAGCCAAAAGAGGTTTGCAGATAGAAGGACATGGAAGGTTCAAGGTGATGGGTGCTAGTAGAGAGTTACTCTCTTGTACTCGAAAGATTCCAAACCTCGGTATTCAACTTGGAGATTACGAGTTGAGGGGTGAGTTCTTTGTAGTGGACATGCAGGACAATGATGTCATTTTGGGTATGACATGGATGATGTCACTAGTAGAGTTCTCTTTCAACCTAGAGAGGTTAGAAATGAGATTTGAACACCAGGGAAGGAAGGTAGTTCTCAGGGGAATTTCTGATGGAGGACCATGAATAGTATCATTGAAGCTAATGGAGAGATTGTTTAGGCATGATCAAGTAGAGTGGGCCGTAGAGTGTCTTGTTATGCCTTCAGTACCTCTCGAGCAACAAAGGGCCAACTGCGACTCAAATGTTCAAAAGTTGATATCCAAATACAGTATGGTGTTTGGAAGCATACCTCCCAGAGTACCTCCTGAGAGAGGATTTGAGCATGTGATATGTTGTCGTAATTTTTGTTTTTTTATAAAATTAATGACAACTATATTGAAATTTAATATTTTTGATTAAATTTAATATGGTTCTTAAAATTGTAAGTTTTCTATTAAATAAATATTTTGTTTATTTATTTAATTATTTTGGTTGTTTTAATAGTCTTTTTGGTAATATATTTACAATATATTATTAATGTTGTCTCTAGGTTTCCTCAAAGATTTTTAATAATAATTGCACTTATATTATAAATATAATGCAAATGATATTTAAAAATGACAACTCCCAATTTTTCCTCCTAGGCGGATCTTTAAAATGTAGTGGCATCGTTTCCATATGAAGTTGCATATATTATTACATATATTATGTAATACATCAATCTTTGAAACTTCCGATTTCCTTTAGTTATCAGGCGATAAACTTGAGTTGGAGGCCACGAAGATCTAAGAACTCTGAGATTGCTGGAGGTCGCCATTAATAACAAATAGATTATCCCAATTCGTTTTTGTTAAGGACTCTTTCTATCTCCACATAAACACGCGAGGTCTTCAAGCTTAGATTCATTGAGGAATTGTATCTTTCCAGCCGAGTTTTGGTGTTGTTTTCTTTTGCAAATAGCGGCTGGGCGTTGTTGGAATCTTTTTGTTTTTAAAAGGACTTTCTTCTGGTCATTTTTCGTGTTCTTCAGTTATGTCTTTTCCCTATATCTCTGTGTTTTATTTACAGAGTTAAAAAAGCGTAGCTTTTTCTCATTGTGAATATGCTGTTTTAGTTTTTAAAGGTCGTTTTCTTTTAAAACCTGACAGTTACTGCGATTTTGATAATCATTTTTATCCTTTAATAGGTCATTTTTGCTCTAAGATGATTTTTGTATACATTTCACTGGTTATTACAACCATTTCTAGGGTTTTAAAATGACGTTTTTTTCAAAACGTGATGGTTCTTGCAAATTTTGAATTCTTGTTTTCCAATTTGTCTTCATAGAGACCTGCGGCTAGGGTTTCTATGCTCTCTTTTTGTATGGTTGAAATCTTTGTTTTTATTTTTGGTGTTTGTTTAAAGAGTTCTTCCTAGTGGCTGGATTAATATCCTCATCTCCAAAAAAATAATACCAAGAATTTTCAATCTGTGTTGTTAAAAACAACTAAGAACTCCAATGAAATATGCAAAAGCAATACAAGCCACCATTTCAAAAAATGGTGTTGAAAGCAAAACTTCCTATCCATTTGCAGCAATATTTTGACAAAATGTGCATACATCTACCTTGAGACATCTGAGATTCCCTTTACTTCCATGAGATGAGAAATAAAAAAAAAACTTGCAGACATATGCCTTATATCAGCAGTTGTCATACCCATTATGAGCAAAATTATAGAGTAAAGTTGCAGCATGGTTAAAAGATGTGTTTTCATGCATAGTTGTTTCCAAAATTGTGATTGCAAAACTCTACATGTAGCTCTTCATGAAACTCAATATGTAATACCCACAGAAGGTTCCATTTGTAAGTCATCACTTTTTCTTGCAAATCGGAAGTTTTCAGGTCCTTCGCATACGTAATTACATGTTACTCTACATACAATGGAAGATGCAATCTTACCCAAAATCTTCAAAGTCACTTTGTTCCAAGTCCTTCCTTATTTCCAAAATTGGAAGTTTTTGTACCCATTACATGTACTGCTACATGTAATCGAAAATGTAACTATCCCAAAAAGTTCCCTACTTAGTCATATCCAGGTCGGAGGTTTTCATACCAACTACATGTTTAGTTGCATGTAATGAGACACACAATTGCATCCAAAACTTCCACTACTGTCCTTTCCAAAGTAGGAACTTTTTACCCCAACTACATATTTTGTTGCATGTAGTTGAATTCGCAATCACATCAAAAACCTCCTACAATACCCTTTTGAAGAAAGCAATTCCCAATGTAGTCGGAACTTTTTGACCCGACTACACAATGAATTACATGTATACTACCCGTGAACTCAAAAGTGCAGTTGCATCCAAAACCTCCTATTCCACTTAAGAAGTCTTTTATTTTTCCCATGTGGTAGGCACTTTTTACGCCAACTGCATAAGTTGTTACATGTTTGAACTACACTTGCACCTTCATCTACAGTTGGGCCCAAAACCTTCGAATCACATTCATGTCTCACAAAAAACAACTTTTTCACTGCAGCCTTGTTTGAAGCCTAGTTTGCACAATGATTTACCAAGTTTCAAAATCAAATGCTACAAGTGCTCATCCAAAGTCAGAAGTGTAGACGTCCAAAATCATCCTTGTCATCGGAGGTTGTGGTGTAAACCCATTTGTTTTTAAGCTTTCAGTCAAATATGCTAACATTGTTTATGATTTCTAATGACTAACCTTTGTTGTTTGCATGTTTGAGTGATGGTGTTTGGCAGGTAGGTTTTATCACATACATTTTGGCACGCCCGGTGGGACCCACGTCCCTATTTTCTAACAATTTTCATGTGTTTTTTGTAGTTCTGGAAATTTTTCACGCAAAGCCGTCTGCGCTCTGATTCCGCCGTCCGCGTTTCCAGAACACCGTCTGCGCTTCTTCGCCGTCTGTGCACATAGACAGCCGTCTCCGCGTGTTTAAAAGTCACCGTCTGCGCGATTTTTCTGTGTTCTAACATTTTATGCAATATTTCACAGCTGAAGACTCCAAAAAACTACTAACAATTTTTCATGCAGGTTTCCTTAAGTTTTTAACAGATTTTGGGAATGAACTTGTATGTTTAATCATTAGTCTTTGAATGAATGTTTCTTAAAAGAAGAAATCAACCACATACAATCTTGAGTGCATAAGGGAATGAACTTCACAAATCTTGAATGACGTAAGGCAAATAAACACACTTTTTATATATGCTTTCCTTATTGTTGTGTGGGAAATGAATTGAACTTGCATGTTTAATTACACTATTGTGTCTTTTGCTTAGGTAGAAAACACTAAGTTGCTTTAATTAGGTTCAATTTGGAAATGAACTCATTTTGGTGTTTGAAGAAGTGTTTTTCAACACTTCTTTCGAGCTATTTTGTTATTAGATAGATCCCTTAAATTACATGACGCTGTGATTAAACTATAGCCGTATCCTCTCCCCTCGCCTTCGTGGAACTTGGGTGAAGAGAAAGCTTAGCTTAATCAAGCTTCTAGAGAGGCCTGTGTAGATGGTGCGCTTCCCCTTTAGAGGACGACCTCAAACCGGTAATCCCTTCGGCCGGTATGAAAATAAGGTGTGACCCAAAGGTCCGCTTTATCCCTTCAAGCTCGGGCGGGTCGTGTTCAATGGTAGTCCATACTGAGTGAATATCCTCATCATATTGGCATGGTTGAACTAGAGACTTGAGTGTCTCACGCCGTACAAACCGATTGAGGGGATGCCACGAATCTTATTAGCAACTATAAAATAGTAGCCTACCCGATTCACCTTCGAACGGTGATTTATTGTATTGCAAGGGGAGGGAAGATTCTTCCCCCAAGATTCCCATCATACGTGTCCTAGGGTATTGTGTTGTGAAAGAGATCTTCGTAACACGACAACAATACTTGACAAAAGGCAAAAACACGGGGGCCCTTTCGGGGGTGACACTGCTGTGTGAGTTGAAGGACTACCAAGCAATGGGCCTACAATATTTTATGCGAAGCCAATTCCCTAAGGTAGCTACTGTTTGTACTGCCTTTGTTGTGATAAACCAAGTAAAAACATAAGTGGCTTGAAAGAGTCACTTGAACATACACAAACGAAATATTGCAATTGTATCAAAGTTTCCCAAAATCATACTTGCTTGTATCCCTCAAGGTTGCTTTGTCCCTTGTTGGATTGTTTTAAGACACGTGCTGGTTATCTTTCTGGTTTGAGTATGCTGAAATTGGTTCTTGCCATCCAACAAATCTATCCAAAATCAAATTGAAGTCCAAAAATCTGTCCAGAATCTCAACACATTGCCTTGACAATAGTCTACCGTCTCTGCTCTGGAGTCGCCGTCTGCGTCTGAGACTGCCATCTCCGCTTAAAAACAGTGAGCTCCAAAATCTGCTGAGACATTCGAAATTTGGTCTTCTATGGGACCCTGAAACCATTTGTCCTAAATCATTCAGTCATTCAGTACAAACCAGATTTTTCACCACATGACATGACCGTTTTCAAGAAACATAAGAAGGTTAAGCTTCCAACACCTCTGGTCTATTGAGAACAGAAAGAAACCACTCGCAAATCCAAAGAATACCAACACATTTCCACATCAATCAAGCAAGAAATTGAGTATTGTGAGAAGATTGACAAAATCATGTACAACAAGATCTGCAATTTCATGGCTAAGTACCCTATCAACCGTGCCTTTTGTCACCCTTGAGCAATACGATTAGACAGCCTTCTTGTTTCTAAAATCAATTCCTCAATTCTTCTATCATCATCAAGCATCATTCCTTTTCTTGGAGCATTAGATCAAATCTCCTCACAATCAAATCAAATCAATCCTTTTAGGTTGAAAAACCTTAATCAAAGTATTACAAACCTTCATCTTCAAACAAACACAACATTGCTTGTAGACCATCAGTCTGTCTCAAGCGATTTAAATCCCTTAGTGATGTCCCATTTTGCTTGAGATCACAAGTCCATCCTCAAGTAGAACAAATGTCACTTAAATCCTTTGTGTTTGTATCATAATAAGGTCTTGTCATGCTTAGGTTTTGTTCCAAAAACCTTTAAATCAATTATTAAACAAATCAATCAATCCTTAATCAATCATCAATCCAATCCAATCCAATCTAATCAAATCAAATCCAAATCCAGAATCAAGATCTTTGCTCCATTTCATTTCAATCTTACACCTTCTTGTCTTCCATTCTTCTAAGTCCACCATTGTATGGTAGTCACTCGATCCCAAGCTAGAAACACGAGGCGTGCAACACTCAACACCGCTACCTATGAGGAGAATCCTTTTGCCAGTCAATACTTTCAAGGCACTGAAGTACAAGCTGAGGAAGTTCCCGAAGAAACTGAGTTAGTGGAACAAGAAGAAAGACCTACCCAAGTGATTGACTTCCTTAGCGATCCATACAACTTAGAAATGGTTGAGAAAGCCATTATTTAAAACAACGGTGAAATATTCTTGAATCTTATTCGAAATGGCATCATGGTGCCCGCTGACTTTGATGAAACACTCCTTACCCGAAATGTCACAAAAGCCGCCGCTGCAGCCATGGCTTCTACCTCAAATGCTACATCATCACATGATACCGGTAAAGGACCTGTTAGCGAACCTTCCACATCAATACCTACATCAGCACCTGTATCAACAACTACATCAGCACCCCAATTGACACATGAGCAAATTCAACAAATCTTAAGCGCTTTGCCAAACAATATTGCACACAATAGCACTCACGCGACGACAACTCAAGGAGCAAGCGCTAATGTCAACAACATAGGGCAGATTTCCATGCCTTTGCCTACATCATCTCTGTTTTAAACAACAGGTATGAAGACATCTGCAACCAACACATCTAGAGCTTATCAATATATACCTCCTACTGTTGGTATGACCTCCACAGGATTTTCAGCTGCACAATTTGGAGGTGGAGCTTATGTGCCACCGTTTGTCTCACAGAATACTCCAGATTTTGCCCAACAATTTAATGAACTCAAAAGTATTGTGCATGGTTTACAAAATGGCGGCAAAAAGGAGTTTTCTTTTGAAGAGATTTGTACCTATCCATTTGACAAGTCTATCGCAATGCAACCATTCCCACCAAACTTTGAGATGCCTAAATTTGAGAAATACAAAGGTGAAACATGTCCTCTACAACATCTCAAAGAATTTTACATTGCATGTCAAGAAGTTGCATATAATGAGAGTTATCTAAAAAGACTCTTCACTAGGAGTCTTGGAGGCGCAGCTTTGGAATGGTTTATTGCCCCTCCTTATGGATCAATCTCTACCTTCTCTGATTTGGCAGAGAAGTTTGTTGGACAATATTCGTATAACATTGAGCATCAAGCAACACTCAGCGATTTGTGCAATACTAAACAAAAGAATGGAGAAACCTTTGCTAGTTTCTTACAACGATGGAGACATATTGCAAATCACA
>MU225215.1:3738029-3749286 GCA_018584345.1 Thuja plicata | reverse complement strand
GGTATAATGAGATAAATCTCTCCTCTCAGCAATAGGGGAGGCTCCCTTCTTACCGTAGGTGGCTTCAGCAGGATTTCAACTGAAATTGAATAAGGGTGATACTTCTAATCCTTTCCTCTTTTTTTAAAGAAAAGATTCACAAATAAAGACAACTTATTAACTCTACAAAGATCACCTACTGCTACGATAATACCGGTGACTTAGCAATTGATGTAAGAACAACTCCCAAGGCAGCAATTATAAATATATTTAGTGAATCAAAACAAGGGCCCAAAGTCTTGCAATTAATCCTATTTTGAGATAACGAGAACTAATAGTGAGGCTCAAAGTCTCTCACTAATAATTCTGAAATTAAAAGAAAAATACTCAAAATTGAAGCTCAAAGTCTTCAATTCCCAGTATTCACAGCCACTTCTATTATAGCAATTCTCCTCTTGTAGCTCAAAGTCTCTCAAAAGGTGAATTGAAACCTCCAATGATTTACACAAGTTTAGCTTATGAAATGAATTCAAGAACGATTGAACAATGCAACATAAGAACACACTATTCAATCCCAAGATTCACAACACAAAGTTTGGAAAATCTTGCTACTTTTATTCACTTTTGACAATTCGTACAATGAAACACAAAGTTCTCACCACACAAGTTCTCAAGTATAGCCTTTCTTGCTTAAACAAAAGATGATTATTTACAATGAGCTCCCTCCTTTATATAGAAAGAGGAGAGAAACAAGTGGAGAAGAAAGGGGAAACCCTCAACCACTTTGACTTATTCAATCCTTATCCCTAACTAACTAACTTTGACTTGTTCAATGCTGCAGGACTTAATGTCCCTTAGCATGATTACATAAGAACACTTTACATATTTTTGTGTAATCTGTCAAAGATCTTACACTTTTACAAAATGCATAAGGAAAGCATCTAAGTGTCTGACAAGACACGACATCTATTTGCATCATCCTCTGTTGGTCTTTATGCTGCTACAAGATGCTCAATGATTGATGTGTTCTGGTTTGGTGAAAGCATCTCGAACCGAAAGCATCTCTAACCAGAACATGAGTCTACATATCTCTCTGCATCATAATGGTGATCACTGAGAGGCATCTTTGTGTCTTTCTGTTTCAGTTTTGAAAGCATTCTATATGCTCATTATTCAACACTTTACACCTGCTTGTCTGGCTCCATCATATGGTTGCTCCTGCTTCATATGCCTCTGCATCCGTGAGATTTGTATCCAGTCTTTGAAACTTAATCACATGTTGGGAAGAACACCATATGCCGAGTTGAGAAGAACCAAGTTTGAGAAAGATCACTTCTTTCATTTGCAACAGTATGGGGAGTACTTTGCTTCTTACAACACGAACCTTCATTTATTTGAGGTCATAAAAGGCTACAAAAAGGTGGGCTTTTTTGACGGGTTTGCATGTTGGACATTATGAAAGAGGTGGGTTTTTCAATCCATAATGCATATTGAGAAGAACTTAATATTTTGGAGGTATTATACGTATGCAGACAGCAAGCTTGAAGTTTTGATATATGGAAGGTGTATATGGGTAAGTGTTCAATACACAAGGTGGGAATTTTTAGAGCTATTTGCAGCTCATGAATGGACATGCTATGTGCATGGTGGGCTTTTGGAAGCATTTAGTCTCTTATTTATTTTTTGAAAGTCACCATCAAGAACAGAGTTTTTAATCCCGATTGCATATGAGGATAAATGACATCCTCATATGCAACTTAAAAGAATATGGAAGAAGAAGACTTAGAAAGAAATTACCTCAATCCTCAATATGAAATCTCTCAAAATCTTGAGCCAAATCTGAAATAAATCCAATAGATTTTCGGACTTAGGAAAGATTGGATAGAAAGAGTATATACAGATCACATTCCTAGTCTCTTTCCTTTAATTTTGGACAGTCAATATGCATATACAGCCAAGTGGGAAAGAATGAGAGATAAAATGCAAAGAAATAGCAACCATCTTGACTATTTCTTTTGTATATGCAATGTGGAAGAAAAACAACGTCTAGGGCATAAATCCCAACCAAAATGGTAAAATAAATCCACAAAAAAACAAATAACTTACCAAAATTAGTTCATAGGCTGAGAAAAAGATTGAAGATGCTCAAACCCTACTACCATGAAGCGTTCTTGAAGAAGAAATAGTCAAAAGCAGACTGTTTTGATCACATTACATATGCTTGTATTTTAAACAGCATATGCAATGCTCCTAAAAATCGACGCCTAGAAGAAGAGCAACCAAAATATGCTTTGTAGATGCAAGGGCACATATGCAAAGCCTTCCAAATTCGACGTCTAGGACAGACTATTAAAAATGTTATTTTAAAACACATTTGCATATATTTTAAAAATATGCAATGCTCTTAAAATTCAACACCACAAGGAAAGATAGTGAATAAAGAAGTGAATACGCACTCTTGGAGTGCATTTACATATCTTTTTAAAATATGACTTCTATAAAGAAAAAGCCACCTGGAGAGTTTTAAATACATTGTTTTAAATATGCAATCGCATATAAAAACAACACTCATAAGGATTAAATACGTTCTTTAGAGGTTCAACTACATATGTTCAAAATACATAGAATATACATGCAGTCACTATTAAAAACAACGTATTTAATATGAAAAAGACTTAGTGGTGAGTTTTAAAAAGTGTTTTGCACATTGATGACATGCAATGAGGAATAAAAACCACACCTTTTATACTTCAGTCTTTAATTTTGAATCAATTTAATACATAACTATAGTGTTTTAATAAAGTAACATGAAATTAGACTATTTTAAAGCTAATTTCATAAAAACATTAAAAACTATAGTCAAATCAACTCGGAATGAGTTGAAATTTGAAAATGAACTTTAAAATCCTTTTAATATATCAAATATAATTCGAACTCGTGCAATTGACTTTGAAAACTCCACCTTTTAAGGATTTTTAAAGAATATGCAATTAGCCTGAAAAACCCCACCCTTTACATCATAACTTGAGTTATACTGCTCCGTTTGATGTCTAAGTTAGCTTGAAACGAGCGTATTTGAAAGGGCTATCGACTCGAGGGAAAATCAAGATTAAAAATTACAAATAAGAAAGAGAAAAACAAAGAAAAGGACTTAAGATCGCATGAAACGTGTGTTACAAAGAACTTTTTAGGGATGACGAATTATCTCTATTAACACTTTATCTAGAACGTTCAAATCATAGAGGATACTACTACGAATTGACAAGAAAATTCCGTAGGGTTGCTCCAATTTTGCGAAGACAAAATTGAGGACAACAGTTTTTGGCGACTCTGCTGGGGATTGAAACATTTTATCCAAGGTTGATAGGAAGTTCAATTGAGAAGACTTTGAGCTTCTATTTGAGTTTCTCATCCCGGAGAAGCAACTGAGGACTTTGCGCCTTTAACGAACACTTTGCTTCTTTATCTTTTGTTGTGTGCAAGTAAACTATAGGCAAAGCTCTAATATTCTGAAGACTTTGTGTTTCATTGTAAGAGAGTTGAGCATCTGAATAAAAGTAATAGAGATTGACAAACTTTGAGTTGTTGTCTTGACAACTGATGAATGTTTTCTTATGTAACATTTGTTAATCCTTGTTTCAGATTGAGTAGTTAACTTGTTTATTTCATTGGAGCATCTTTAATCCAAGTTTTGTGAAGACTTTGTGCTTTAGGAGATCGGGGTTACTATAGAGAGTAGTGGCTATCATACTTCAAGGACTGAAGACTTTGGGCTTCGGTATTGGAAATTAGATAAATAGAGTACTTATTTGGGGTGAGGATAAGAGACTTTGAACTCTTGTATCATTCCATCTTTAGATAAATTCATCGCTGTCTTGTTCAATTGTTCTTAAGTCAATTACCGTGCCACTGATATTACTATTGCAAGGTGAACTGTATGTGCTACAGTTCAGTTCTACTTGAAGCCACCTGCGGTAAGAAGGGAGCCTCCCCTATTGCTGAGAGGAGAGAGTAATCTCACACACTGCTGCCTAAAGTACACATTTTGCAAGTTGTAGTTTTAGTGACTTGCAAAATATTTAGCCA
The DNA here is from genome assembly GCA_018584345.1 of Thuja plicata. NCBI lineage: Eukaryota > Viridiplantae > Streptophyta > Pinopsida > Cupressales > Cupressaceae > Thuja > Thuja plicata. The sequence goes on along the minus strand of MU225215.1, from coordinate 3,745,221 downwards.
ACACCCATGACATTATAGTTAATTTTAATTAATTATATTTGTTATATTCTTCTATCTATTTAGTTAATTTATTTAATTAAATATGATTCACCTTCATAACATTTAAATCTTAATTTAAATATTATTCCCCCTTTTAATGTATTAAATCTTATTTATATACATTTATTTCATTTACCCCTTTTAAATAAATTTATAATTTATTTATTCCTACATATGACTTAATTCTACTAAACCATAATTAATCTAAATCTAATTTGGATTAAACTAATTTAGACCTAGATCCTACCCTACCTCACATCACTCTCACCAAATAGACCTACTTACTAATTAACTAAGGTTAATTAGGCTAATTTCTTGATTCCTATACATATTAGTCCTAATTATTTGTTCACACGTGTGAGCAAATTTTCAAAAATTGACTTTTCAAAATCATGCTAATTTGGTGCCAACAAGGTTTCTTACAACCTTGATGACACTTTCTAAAAGTGTTTCATTGGACAAAAACTCTTATACCTCTTACAAGATCCTTCACATGTGTACTTTAAGTACACCTTGACCCATCACATCAAAAGTTGCTCACACATGTGTGAGCAAAGTTGGCCTCTTGCATAGCTTATGTATCCCTCATGTGGCACCTATGTGGATGCCACATGAGCTCCACCTCATCCAAGCCCTCTCCTTCCTCCCAAAAATCTATAAATAGAGGCCATTGCCAAGAGCAAATCATCTCTCATTTATGCATTGTTATCATGCTAATTTAGTGCTAGAATTTTATAGTGCATTTCATGTTTATGTTCTTAGATAATCTAGAAATCACATCTTAGGTAATCATGGTGAATGAATCTAGTTCTTAGTTTCATTTGATCTTGCATAACATTTTAGTATAGTTTACATCTTCATTCTCATCATTTGGTGAATGACTTGAGACAAGTTCTTCATACTTGTTCTTGAGCTCTTCATTATTCATTAGCTTGCATTCTAGTTTCCATCCATCAATCTAGTGGGATCTTAGTATTGTGTTGGGAGAGCACACCCACAAATATCTCTAAGAGCAAATCAACAAGGCTTGGGTGCACTTGTTTGGCTCATCGGAGGTTGTGGTGTAAACCCATTTGTTTTTAAGCTTTCATTCAAATATGCTAACATTGTTTATGATTTCTAATGACTAATCTTTGTTGTTTGCATGTTTCAGTGATGGTGTTTGGCAGGTAGGTTTTATCACATACAAGAAGAAGCAACCATCAGGCACGAAGGAAAGATGAAATACAAGTTTCATCAGTTTTAGAATTCTTTCAAGACTGTTTCCAAGTAGGTGATAGTGAACCAATTAGAGGGATCATGAACCTCTTTCCAGTCATGGGTGAAAATGAAAATCAGTGATGCCACCAAATGTAGAGGTCAAAGTGGTATTTCTGTTGATGTTCCCAACCACTTACAGATTTGAAGATTTCCAGCACTTGGCAATCTGGTGACAGAAAAACTTTTTTGATAAAAGGTTAGTGTAATATGAGTCGTGTCTTGTCAGACACTTAGTTTATTTTTCATCATACATTTTGTAATTTAGTTTTGACAAGTTGCATGTAAAGCATAAAATTGTAATTGCGTAAGTAGTAAAATATGCAAAGCAAAAATTTGCAATTACATAACTCATTACATGTAATCACATTACATAGGACTGTGATGTTGAATAAGTCAATTGTAGGTAGTTAGTTGTTGAATAAGTCTTGCCCCTCACCTATAAATTAAAGAGGGTGCTCATTGTAATTTTAATCTTTATGCATTGCAAGAAAACTCTGGTGAGATTGTGCAAGTACAAACTTTGCTTTCATTTGTGCAAGTTAACTTTGGAGTGAATAAAAAGCAGGTATTTTCAATCTTTGAGTTGAGAAAGCCTGTGGAATTATTTGTGTTGCTATAAAGAGAATCTTGAATCTGATTTTGTATAGACTTTGCGCTATAACTATCAATTTGAGTTACTTAGAGTGAATTCATAGTCTTTGAGCTGTGATTCATAGTTGTATTAGAAGTAGAAACTACGTTCATTTGCTTTAAGTCTTTGTGCTTATCCTATTGCAACTTTGTAGTTTGAAATTATATCAAGATAGTGTATAAGTCTGTGAGCTTATATATAATCCATAGTATATTGTCAACTAGTACGCTTAGCAATTAATCTTTCAGTTAATTTTGAGTTTATTGGTATTATTGCTTCAACTAGTATTTGAGTTTCTGGTTAGGTTCTAGTTGAGTTAACAACAATAAGAATGGTGCCTCCCCTAATTTGAGAGGAGAGATTTATTCTCACATACTGTGCCCAAATAGACCATTTTGGAAGTAGTGTGTCTACGACTACTTACAAAATATTTAGCCAACATGATGGAACTGGAAGGAGCCAAACCAGTGATTACCAGTCCATACAGACATCCAAAAAAGACACAAGGATGAGATAGAGAAATCAATAAAGGAATTGTTGGAAATGAGGCACATAAGGCTGAGTAAGAGACCATTTGCATCTGTTTTAGTTTTGGTCAAAAATAAAGATGGAACAATGAGAATGAGCATCGACTACAAGGCTTTTAACTAGAAAAATATTAAAAATAGGTATCCAATACTATGGATTGATGCGTTGATTGAGAATTACATGGGCACGGTAATTTTCAAAGCCTGATTTAAGATCAGGATACCACTATATAAGGATGAGAGTAGAGGACATTCAGAAAATAGCTTTCAGATGCCACTATAGTCACTTTGAGTTCTTGTTTACACCATTTGGGTTAACCAATGCTCCAACTACATTTTAGAGTCGTATGAATCAGGTGTTCAAGAACCAATTAAGGAAATTTGTCTTAATTTGCTTCGATGACATTTGGATTTTCAGTAGGACTTGGTAAGAGCATTTGTGACATCTTGAGGAGGTCCTGAGTATCTTGGAGAGTGACTCATTGTATGCAAAATAATCAATATGTAATTTTGGCATGACAAAGCGTTTATATCTTGGCCATATTATCAGTGCAGATGGGGTGAGAGTTGATCCAAAAAAGATCAGAGCCATTGTTGAATGACCACCTCCTTTGAACCTCACTTAGCTTAAGGGGTTCTTTGGTTTGTGTGGGTTTACAGAAGATTTGTCAGACTTTTCATAGATGGCAACATCACTTACCGATTTGACAAAGAAGGGAGCCTTTATATGGTCAGATTCAGCTCAGAAGTGTTTTGAACACTCAAACAAATAATTTTCACATATCCTGTTTCAACACTACCCAATTTCTCCAAACCGATTGAGTTGGAGTGTGATGCATTAGGCAAAGGTATTGGTGCAGGAGAAGCAGCCCATAGCCTTCAAAAGCATAAAATCGAGAGGGATAGAAAGAAGCTATTCCATTTATGACATGGAGATGTTGGCCATCATACATGCATTGGCCAAATTCAAACCATATTTGGTAGGAGGTAGATTTGTTATAAAAATGGATCATAATAGTATTAAATACTTCATGAATCAGAGAGATCTCAATAATAGGCAACAAAAATGGGCCAACAAGCTGCAGGCATATGACTTTGACATTGAGTATGTCAAAGGGAAGAAGAACGTAGTTGCTGAGGCACTTTCACGGAGCCCACACCTGTGTTCGTTAGTTGAGATATCTGTTGATTGGAGGGAGTTGATTACAACAAAGTATGCTAAGGATTCATGGGGAGCGAGTTTAGTAGAAGGCACCACATAGGATAAGTGGTATACCGTAATTAATGAGCTCATATTATACAAGGACAAGATCTATTTAGTGCCTTCTCAGCTAATGGTGAAAATTTTGAGGACATTTCATTATGCACTAATAGCTGGTCACCCGGGGTTCTTCAAAACTTATAGGGAGGTCTAGGAGAGATTCACTTGGAAGGGACTTAAGAACAAAGTCCTCAAGTACATTAGGAATGTCCTACCTGCCAGCTAAACAAAATGAGCACACTTATCCAGCTGGTCTACTCCAGCCCTTGACGACATCGAATCAAAAGTGGGAGAGTATATCAATGGACTGCATCATAGGGCTGTCCAAGGATCAAGGTAAGGACTGTATTTATGTTGTGGTTGACAGACTGACGAAATTTGCACATTTCTTTGCTATAGTGACCACAGATACAACAACGCAAGTGACTGATTCATTCGTCAAAGGTGTGTTTCAGACTACACGAGATGCCCAAAAACATTGTAAGTGACATGGACAAGTTCCTAAGTTTGTTTTGGGAGGAGCTTTTCATGTTAAGTGGGACAAAGCTTACTTCTAGTACCAGCTACCACCCACAAACAGATGGCCAAACAAAGATTGTGCACAAGTGGGTTGAGGGATATCTTTGGAATTATGTTTTAGGATAGTAGAAGGCTTGGATTAAATGGTTACACTTGGGTGAGTATTGTTACAATACCTCCTACCACATGTCCATTAAGATGTCACAATTCATGGCTTTATGTGGGTATGAGGCACCTAACTTTATGGATTTGCTCTTCTAGGACAACAAAGTGCCAAAGCCTAAGGACTTGTTGCAAGAAAGTCAGGATATCTTGAGTTCACTAAAAGAAAACCTACAACAGGCACAAAATCAACAAAAAATGTATGTTGATCAGCATAGGACAAAACACCGTTTTGAAGTTGGTGACATGGTGTATTTGAGACTCAAACGTTACAGTCAGTCAACACTCAAGGGGTGTGGTACAAAGAAACTTAAGCCTAGGTTTTATGGACCATTCAAAGTTTCTCGTTGCATTGGAGAAGTAACCTATGAGCTTGAGCTATCAGCTAATAGCAGACTGCATAATGTGTTCCATGTTCCCAGGCTCAAGAATGCCCTAGGAAACACTGTGGTTCCATCATTAGAGTTACCCCATTGGATAAAAAGGGGAAGTTGATATTGATTCCAAAGGCCATCATAGATACCAGGGAAAGACACTATGAAAAAGGGATATCAAACAGTATCTGGTTTGTTGTCCTCAAATTTGGGATCACAAATTTGTGGCAACCCTACGGAATTTTTCTTGTCAAGACATAGTGGTATCCTCTTTGTTTTGAACGTCTTGAATAGAGTGTTAATAGAGATAATTCGTCATCCCTTAAGAGTTCTTCATAACACACATTTCCTGCGTTCTTTCAGTCATTTTCTTTGTTTTTCTTATTCTTTTTGGCGTTTAGTCTCTGTATTTCCCCTGAGTCGATAGCCCTTTGAAATATGCTTGTTTCGAGCTAACTTAGACGTCAAACGGAGTAGTACAACTCAAGTTATGCTGTAAAAGGTGGGGTTTTTCAAGCCGATTGCATATTCTTTGAAAATCCTTAAAAGGTGGGGTTTTTTGAAGTCAATTACGCGAGTTTGAATTATATTTAAATTATTAAGTGGATTTTATAGTCCATTTTCAAATTTCAACTCATTCCGAGTTGATTCGACTATAGTTTTTAATATTTTAATGAAATTAGCTAAAAATAGTCTGATTTCATTTAAATACTATAGTTATATATATTAAATTAATCAAAATTCAAAGCTTAATTATTAAGAAGTGTGGTTTTTACATCTCATTGCATGTCATCCATATGCAGGATATAAAAAACTCACTCCTTTGTCTTTCTCTATATTAAATACGTTGTTTTTGACCTTCAACTGCATATCTATTCTAAGTTATCTTATGTGCAGTTGAAGCTTTCAAACAACGTATTTAGTTCTTCTTTAATACGTTTATAAAGTGCGTTTTCACTTTAAGATGTCGAATTTGTGAACCATTACATACACTTCTAAGTTATGTAAATGCTTTCAAAAACAACGTTTTTAAAAGAGCCTCCTTTGACGTCGTTTTTAGAGGACAAAACATATGTTTTTATATAATGTAAATGCACTTTCCAAACAACGTATTTAAAGTCCCTCCTAGGCGTCGTTTTGAAGGAGGATTACATATGTTTTAAGTGCAAAGTGTTTTCCCTCCTTCCCATGGCGTCGTTTTTACTTCCCATTACATATGGCATTTGAAATTCGATAATATATGTAATACACTTTAAAAACAACGTTTTTAAAGAGTTTTCAAAAACGTCATTTTTAAAAAGGAAATACATACATTGCATGTATTGTTCTGAACTCCTTCATTTCTCCCCATTACATGTGACGTTTGGAAAACTAAAACGCATATGTAAATGCTTTTTAAGAACAACGTTTTTAAAGTCTTAAATGGGGCGTCGTTTTTTGAAGGAAACACATATCGAATGTGTTGATTAAAACGTTTGAAAGGCCTTTGCTTCCCATAACGTCATTTTTCACTTCCCATTGCATATACGTTTTGGAATGCAATGTAAATGAAGCTTTAAAACAGCCGTTTTAATCCTCCTCCAAGGGCGTCGTTTTTTATAACCATTGCATATGTTTCATTGCATTTATTATGCGTTTTGACTTCTTTCTCCAAGGGCGTCGATTTGGGAGGTCTTTGCATATGTATTTTGAAGGGGAAAACATATGAACACAGCCTTAAACAGTCCGCATTTTCTCAGCGCTAATCTTCATGGGAAGGAGATTTGAGCGTTTTTCATCATTCTCTCAGCTTGCAATTCGATTTTGGTGAGTTTTCCTTTTTTTCTATGGATTTATTTTAGGGTTTTGGCTGAGTTTTTTGCCCTAGACGCCGTTTTTCTTCCTCATTGCATATACAAGGAAATGGCCAAAATGGTTTCTATTTCTTGGCATTTTATCTCTCTTTCTTTCCCACTTGGTTGTATATGCATGTTGACCATCCAAAATTGAAGGAAAAAGGCTAGGAAGATGATCTATATATACTCTTCATATCCAATCTTTCTTAAATCCGAAAAGCTATTGGATTTGTTTCAGATTTGGCTCAAGATTTTGAGAGATTTCTTCTTGAGGTTTGATGTAATTTTTCATAAGTCTTTCCTTTGTTTTCTCTTCCTAGGTTATTTAATGTGCATGTAAAGCTTTCATTTCTGATTTACATGTAATTAAATCTATGTTTCTGTGATGAGCCTAACTTGGCCTCATCATTAAACCCTCTAATTCCATCAATTTCTTATACAAATCATGTGTTTGATGTTTTGTCAAACAGTTGGCAGGCAATCTAGCACAGAGCTTAATCTGACCTTGTAGATAATTTCCACTAGTTTGTTTGATATTATAATTATCCTCCACTCATTTACAAATGGATTTGGGAAAACATGTA
>MU225215.1:3707903-3735869 GCA_018584345.1 Thuja plicata | reverse complement strand
AAGTTGAGCATTTGAATAAAGGAACAAGAATTGGCAAACTTTGTGTTGTTGGTTTTGAAAATTAACGAATGTGTTCTTATGTCTCATTAGTTAATCCTTTCTCAAATTAATAGTTATCTTGCATATACCATTTGAGCGTTTTAATCCAAGTTTTCTGAAGACTTTGTGCTTCAGGAAATCAGGGTTACTATAGAAACTAGTGGCTGATATACTCCAAGGACTGAAGACTTTGAGCTTTAGTATTGGACCATAGGTTAGAGTACTTATTCGAAGTGAAGACAGGAGACTTTGAGCTCATTGTATCACTTCGTCTTTAGATAAATCAACTGCTGCCTCGTTTGATTGTTCTTAAGTCAATCATCGAGTCACCGGTATTACTGTTGCAAGGTGAACTGTATGTGCTACAGTTCAGTTCTACTTGAAGCCACCTGTGGTAAGAAGGGAGCCTCCCCTATTGCTGAGAGGAGAGAGCAATCTCACATATTGCTGCCTAAAACACATGTTTTGCAAGTTGTAGTTTTAGTGACTTGCAAAATATTTAGCCAACATGGTTAAATGGAAGAATCTACTTGTGAAGGATGCAAGATGGGAAAATGAATAGATTTTGCAGCATCCAGAATTGAAATTGCTCGAGGACAAGAAATTTTGGTAAGGGTGTACTATAAATCTGCTTCCTAGCTTGTGTGTTGCAGTGTTGTCGTTAGCCTATTCTGCTATGGTCATGTAGGCTAACAATGACAATTAAGGGATCCTGGTGACATTTGGCCTAGTCAATTTTAGTTACAGCCAATTGCAAGGCATTTTGGAGGAGTTTCTGTAAACTATTTTTAGTAAATGAGATGGAGTCGGGCTAGGTCAGACGACAAATTCATTATTGGTAGTCATGTTGGTGGAAATTGTTAAAAAACCAACATTGAGATGTTTTCTATAAGAATTTGATTTGAATTTAAATAAAGACAAAGTTTAAATTAATAAAGTAAAATTAAAATATTTAACTTTATCATTAATTAAATAAATGACTATAGAGGGGTTGTAAACAAATTTAAGTTATTTTATTTAGTCCTACATACATTGATGAAGAGGCTCAAAACTCTTTGGGAGTGATATAAAAACAACTTTGTGGAGCTCATTTCTCATGCTTTTGGAGATTTTAAGAGTTTGTTTGTTGGAGATTATTTCTTAGAGGTTTGTGAGGATAGAAACCCTCATGAGCACACTATTGAAAGACACAATCTGGAGAATCAATTGGTGCTCTCGCACAGGAAGTACAACCACATTTATTGATCATCCAGAGTTCAATTTAGATGGGTTTGTACTGCACATTAGCAAAGGAGGAGGTCGACTTGAAGATACATTTCACTAAGAATGTTAATTGCTGTTATTGCATTATCGATTATCCATTTTGGTTGGGTCAAACCATGTTTGGTTTTTGATTACATGTTTGGAACTAGACATCTGAGATTAGAAGGGGTTGACTAGGGTTTGGGAGATAGAAAGAACTCTCACAAAGATTAATATTTGCTGTTTGAAGACTATCCTAGCTAGTTGTGCCATATTGAAGATATATTGGAGAAGACGCCTAGGGTTTGGAGCTTGTAAAATGCAGATTTTTGTGAACAAAAATATTTTCATTCCTGCATTTTGTTGGTATGTGTGATGTCCTCTTCTCTCTTGCCAGGTATTGTCTTGCTTTATAAAAATCCTTTATGCATGAACCTTCACACGAGTTTGAAAATTTCTGTACAAAACATATATAAATACATAAAAAAAGTATATGAGTATCTAGATTCTTCACATAATAGGGGTAAGAGGGAGGGAGGGCTTGGCTTGAGCCATTTCTACACCAAGTCCAAGAGAAGTTAGTCTGTGCAACTCTCTTGCCCAACTTGGTGGCTCGTGACTATCTCTCTCCAATCTCACTTCCCTCCTATTCCTTGGGAAGAGGCCGTAACCGGGCTACTTGACTCCTCAAGGTAAGGGCCTCCTGGGGTTCTAGCTGCCTTTGTGGTTGTCCTAGAACGATCGCTTACAAGCCATTATGTTTACCATCTCTTTACACTTCATCTCTTCCTAGGCCTTATGGATACACTATACTTTCTGTATATCCATTATATCATTACATACATATGTCTATTATATTAAGACAAATGTATATTGACCTTGAGAAATATGTTATTACCGACTTAATCTGTGCAAGGAATGTAATTATCAAGACTATACTGGGAATGTTAATAGGTGGTTTAAACTTTAGATTATCACAAAATTAATATTTTGTATAGAGACATTCTTTTTATTATCTGCTGCTTTCTTGATATGGTCATAAAATTCCTATTCGATGGTGCTTGCTAGAATGAGGCAAACTCCATCTTATACCTTGCAGATCGAAGGGATTGGTTATATTCTAAGAGACATGTCCTATGCCTCTCCATAATCTGTAATGTTCCCATTTTCATGACCATCAGAGTTCGAGAGATTAGCCTATTTCCTGACCCTCGTAGGTTAATAAGTTGGATAGAGGGTATCAGTTGGTCGAGCCAGAGGCTTTTTTCCCACTCTAGAGGTCAGGGATGTTCAGGTTTGCTCTTCGTTTGAGTTAGATTGGCACACTTACTATTTATAGTAAGCGACTATTTTGGGAAAGTCAGGGTTACTGTATTTAACATGGGGCACCTGAACAATTCGGTAACAATAGGGAGTTATGGGGGCTTGGTTATCTGACATTTGCAGTATTCATCTGGATTTATAGTTGATCCCTTGGAGAAGTTTTTATAGCCCGAGTTCACGATTATTTTACTATTAATAAAGTCGTACTTCATTAATAATATATTTTAAAGTCCAAATATAAAATAATAAAGTGAATGGGCTAAGTTATATTTTAAAGTGCCATTAATGGTATAATATTAATTTATATGGTGGCACCAATTTTTGAGGAGGGAGGGATTTAATATTATTATTTCAAATGCCATTATCAAGGATGTGCATTAAGTTGAGAGAAGTGTGTGGTTGAAGCTGGAAGTGTGATTTGCACTTGAGAAATTATAAAAGCCATGAAATGGGAATCGAAATTCATTTTATGCAGGTGAATTTGGGAATTTGTGTGAAGAGTCTGAACCAAGGGTTTCAGGATTCGAAAGCTTGGAGAATTGAGAATTCTTCTAGGTCATTGCACTTTGAACTGGTGAAACTATCCAGCAAATTGTGCTAGAGGATGGTTTATTACAGAATCATCAATTGTGCTTCATATTGTGAATGAATTGGGAGGAAGAATTGGCGTTTTATTTCAGGATATACTTTGCAAGGTCGGGGGTCTGTTTTTGTGCAGATCGCAGCAATAGTGAGGACCTGCGTTGGGAGTTTCAGCTAGCCGCGGTTTATATAGAGGCTGCAACATTCACTTAGTAGCTGCGGTAATCATCATTAAGGTTGCGTTTGAGGGTTTAGTGGTATGTTTTGTCTGAAAAGTGCCTTCATTTATCGATTGCAAGCTTTGGCGCCTAATAACCATCAATTCAGAGGGCTGCTAATCATCCATGGGCATTCTTCAATGTTAGCGATCAGCCCCAGGTTTCATTGTTTTTAAATTTTTTTTTTTTTGATCAGTAAGGCTGAGGCCTGAAATTTTTTTATTAATTAATTAAGTTAAAATGTTACACCTCCATTCAGGGAGGGCTCCGGTAGGAAATAAAACCTCCGGGCTAGCCCTGATCCTGTGAAGGATCGAAAAAACAAAATGCTCTTAGAGTCGAGCTTATGAGTTTTAAACTTATAACAAACCGTTTGCTTTACATTACATACTCCATTTGCTCATATTGGAGATACAATACTTAAAAGAAATGCTGTTCAAAGTAGTCCTTCCTTTCCTGTTTACAAGTTTTCTTTTGATTGATGGGTCCTATTCCACCTTTCTTTTAGACCATTCCTTTTGCTATCAGATTCCCCTGATACCTGTTTATACATCACAAATATCTACCAGAACTTGTTGCCACAAATTAGTACCCATATCCTTAATTTATAAATAGAGCATGCTAAATTCTGTAATCAACTAAGAAATATTCCATATCAATTTTAATTCCATCGATAACAAAGATTTATCATGCCGGATTAATGGGGAAAATAGTTCTTATCTCGTTCATTATTAATCCAATTAAGTGCCAAGTATTAAAATCAAAGTCTGCCTATAGAACATTTTTGCCTAGAACTGCTTGAAAAACAAATTTCATTGCCATTATTCATTGACGAGTTTAGTTAATCAGGTATTTCCCATCTTATTACTCCATTCTTTAGAATTTTTAAAGCAATATTATTGGTTTCCATAACGTTTCTGTATCTGAAAGAGCTCAATTCTTACTATCGAAGGGTCAAAGTTCGATTAGGAAAATCTTTTAATCCTTATTGCAGCTTACAGGACAACGAAGCTTACTAGCCTCATATAAAGATCCTACTCGACCTGTTGAGACTTAATAAATTAAAGTTTGGCTATGTGTCTTTCTTATAGATATCCTTGACATATCAACAATTACATTTCCAGACCAAACTGAAGCTAGAGTTTGATATAATTCCAAAAGGGGAACATGAGAATGTGACTTAATCAACCATTAAAACCATCCATCTATCTAAAACTGCATATATAAATGATAATCTAAATACCAGAAGTGTGAGGAAACCAATGATGCCCTAACCAAACTGTCATAATCTGTAAATGTGTGTGTGTGTGTGTATATATATATATATATATATATATATATATCCAAGCATATCTTGTAATTGCTCCTCAAAGCCTCTGACTTTATACAAAATAAATGCAGCAATAGGAGGATTAAACATCAAAATCTATTTATATTTTAATGAGCTACTCCATAAATTCTGCAAGGGCAAAACATTCTCCATAAATCTGACAGAATTTCCAAACAAATACTTCAACTATCCTCGCAATCCCTTTCCAGAAATATAGCATAATATTACTTTGGTTAAAATAGCAAACATAGATAACATTATATTGTTAATAGGTAAAGATCATGTGCTCCAGTAGACACCATGTTAATATTAATATATCAAAAAGAACTATAAACCAGGTCTTTAATACCAATATATACATGCCCCAAAAACGTCTATCCTAGAACTCACAACACTAGACCTACGTTGCTAATAATCTGTAAATGTGTGTGTGTGTGTGTGTGTATATATATATATCCAAGCATATCTTGTAATTGCTCCTCAAAGCCTCTGACTTTATTCAAAATAAATGCAGTAACAGGAGGATTAAGCATCAAAATCTATTTATATTTTAATGAGCTAGTCCATAAATTCCGCAAGGGAAAAATCTCCATAAATCTGACAGAATTTCCAAACAAATACTTCAACTATCCTCGCAATCCCTATGCAGAAATATAGCATAATATTACTTGGTCAAAATAGCAAACATGGATTCTAGTATATCGTTAATATGTAAAGATCATGTGTTCTAGTAGACACCATGTTAATATTAACATATCGAAGAGAACTATAAACCAGGTCTTTAATACCAATATATACATGCCCCAAAAACGTCTATCCTAGAACTCGTAGCAATAGACCTACGCTGCTAAAGGCTTTACTGTCATAACCCAGAGCCATAATAACAAAGCCATATACCTCAGACATAATCAAAAACCTATAACAGAGCCATTCTTCTGTCTAAAACTTAAGCCTAAGACACCATCATTATACGCTACTATATACATATCAAAATGAAAGACTTAAATCTTCATCTTCCTATGTATGATGATCAAGTCTTCCTCCTAGTACTCGTCTGCAGAATCCACTAAATTGATAGTAGCCTTCCCTTTGTGATCCTTGCAGTATGCCCTGTTACGACCCGAGCTGTTTTTGATGATCATTGGGGGAATGATTTGGAATTTATCCAAATCTAGGTTGGTTCATGATGGGAAAGAAAGAGAAAGAGGCAAAACAAAAGGCAAGGAACAAAACAAAGAACAACACCACAAGGGATCAAAGAAAAAAGAGAGAGGACAAAGCAAGCCAAGAAAAAGCAAATATAAATCTCTCTCTCTCTCTCTCTCTCTCTATATATATATATATATCTATATATATCCATTTCCCATGAACCTAATTTCTTCCTAAACTTCTCTAACTCCTCTTGACCTAGTTTTGTTTCCTGTAATATTATAATTTCTGCTTTAAAATTAAATAAACAACGCTTAGCTATACTCTGTTTGTTAGGGGCATTAATGCCCCTAACATTCCATGTAATAACTTTCATTGTGCCGTGGGAAAGAACTTCCCCTTCCCTACATGAAGCAGTGAGGTAATTTTAGCTTGGCCCACAACGTTTCCATCCTTTTGCCTAAGCTCACTAATTGATTTCCTTCCCCTTTTCTTAGCGGTCTTTGTGCAATCCAGGGAGGTTTTTCCTTCATCAGTAATAGCTAGACCCAAACCCATCTCTGGATTAATTTCTGGAATACCCTTCTCTACATCAACTTCTTCCTCCTTGTTGAGTGAATTCAAAACTCTCACACTCAACTCCTGTTTACCTTCTAAAGAATGTCTACTTTCATATTCTTCAATCATATGCAGGCCTAAGAATTCGTTTATTGCCTCTTATCTCCAGAAATCTGTTTCCTCTTCTTCAGTAGGAACCTTAACTTGATTGGATTCGTATGACTGCTGAATATTAGTTTTGTTCTCCGTAGGAGTCCTTTCCACTGATATATTGTTATCCTTAATAATCCATTCTGTATTGAGTGATCCTTCTTCAATACATTCTAATTCCTTTTCAGCTATAGTTTTAACTGCTTCAACTCATCCCAGAATAGTTCTCAGAGAGTCCTTATATTGATCCAGACTAATATCTGAAACCTGGTATGCAGCTTTTACATTTTCTAATGTTGGTGTTAAGTTGGACACCCATTCTCGCCAATTCATCTTGAGATGGTAGATCAAATTCAGGGGGTATATCCGGGCATATATGAGGATTAACAACAAACTTCTTGTATTACCCAACTCCTGCTTCACATGCCTTAACAAATACTCCTTCAATCTCCTTGTTTTCTTCCAAATTTTTGCATATGTCTACTTGAAGGGGGGCAGGTCACCAGAGTGTCTAGAAGTACCGATCAGATGAGGAGAATCTTTTGAGATATATTCCGATGTTTTTGGATTAATGTCCTGAGGGGTGAAATATCTTGGGGGTAAGTTATGGTGTTTATCAGTATCAGTCAATGTATCTGTTTTAATCACGGCTTCCATACCCAAACTTAAATCATTACCAATGGGTTTCCACTCCTCCACTGGAGGGTTTTGTTTTAGGTTCTTAGCAGTATTTGTACATGATTCACTAATATCCTTGCTTTCATCCACCTGTAAATTATCCTCCACAATTCCTTCGACATCCTTATTCAGGATTTCATTCCGTAACTTTTCAACTCCCGCAATAATCCTTCTCGTCGATTCCAGCTTCCCTTAAAATCTCTTTACTTTCAACGTCTTCCAGAAGTGAGGGATATATCAGATTACAATCTTCATTGATCACTTTACTTACAACCTTCATATTTGAATTCATCCCTAATCTTTTATCTTCCCCTACAATTTCGCCTTCTTCCATATCTACATCGTCCAAAGAATTGTCTCTAGAAGGGAGATCAAAATCTGGGCGATTACCAACATCTTCAGCCATAATTTCCCCTTCCTCGATCTCGGGATCAATATTAACAACTTTCCTCTCTAGATCAACTGTGGTCTTTGTATCATCCTTATAAGTTTGCTCGATGGTAAATCCACCCACATCCTTGTTGAATTTAATAATTAGGTTTTTATTTCTCTCAACCTGGGTTGCCCTATCACTACCCTTTACTGGAAATCTTGTTTCAACCAAGGTATTCTGAGAGTTAGGTAAGTTTAGGGTAATTCTATTGAGAATCACACCATTATAAATTTCTGGTTTCAAAACATATATAGACTGGTTAGTTATGACCTTGATTGGTTTGATCTTTGATAAATTTAAATCCAAGCTCACTAAAATTTTGACATCTGATGAAGATACAAAGTTTTCGTCTAGACCCTCAAAACCCCCTAACAGATCACCTATTCTCATTAACATATAGCTGTGCAGTAATTCCATAGGGAAATTAGGAATGATAATCCACCTAGGCATTCTAATGTTGTGAAATTTTTTAGAATCGAAGGTTCAGTTTCCATTCAATGAATTTCAGATTATAGCCATTAAAGAAAATAGGCTCACAATATAAAAAATGGTTTTTCAAAGAAATTTTCTTGCAGTCAATAAACAAAAAACCATAATCAAGGGTAGTAATACCTTTACTTGCTTCCTGTGAGATGCTTCCAGCCATCGAGCAATACAATCCACAGAAGACCCATATCCGCACCATTTCACATATAATCCATGATCTTTTCAATAGTTCCATAGTCCATTCGTATAAATATTGCTAATAATCATGGTTACTATCTCATCATCAGTAAATTTAGGGTTCCCGTTGTGTTTTGTATTGCCGAATATGTCTGGAGGCTCATTGGGGGTTTGAGCCTTGAGATTCAAATCCTTGGGGGCTTTCAAAGCTACCAACCTGATAAGTGAATCCTTACATGGAGGAATCCTTTTGGGCCGAGGAGACTTTGCTAGCATATAGTAGCCGCAAGTTTCAAAATATTTCCAGAGGGCATAGAAACTGCACCAGAGATTCTCCCTAGTGGCAATCTATTTGCCCTTGTTACATGAATAGGAGGTTTACCAAAAATAGGGACTACCCACATCCTGTTGGATCCAGCCGCTCGAAATTCAACCTTGTTCAATGCAGTCCTAACCCTTAGAGCTTGTTTCTTTTTTCTCCCCCGCACCAATTGCCATCCTTCATGATCCCCCTCAGTAATTATGGCCTTAAGAGTTTTGACCCTAGGGCTTTTTTGCCCTCCGTTCCACACCCGATTTGCAGATTAGATCCTAACTGCTTTGTTTGATGTTTCATTTTCCTAGGTGGAGGGAACCGTGAAACCCTAGGACGCAAATGGAATGCAAAATGCCCATCTCGATTTGGAGGATTACAACGCTGATAGGCATTGATTTCAAACCTCTGCACATGAGCCTTGTGAGTATCATTCATAAGCGGATTGCAATGAGAGGCTAGCACTGCAAATCGGTTTCCATGGTCTTGAAAACTCTGCAATGCCCCCGAAACTCCATACTTAGTTTTTAGGAAGATTTCATGTTGCTTTTTTGTTTTCGCATCTTTTGCAAATCACAGAGCCATGATCAGTTTTATTGAACTATATATATCTAATATTAAATTTAATAAATGTTGATCCATATATTGGCATTGTAATTATTTGCAATTAGTCTTTGAGCAAATGAAGTTAAAGTATGCTTGGTTGTGCAATTTTATTTGAATTTCATGCATTGTAATTTCTTATTTTCCAAAAATACCAAAAAGCATAAACTTTGAAAATACAAAAGAAAAACAAAACTTCATAGCAAAAACATTTCCAGTAGTGATTGTTAGAGTTAGAACCGTTGGGGTTCTTACATAATCACATCCCTTCCTAATATGCAAATCATACTACATAACAAATTAATTTGTTGTACAAATCGTGCCTTTTCATGTTAATCAGTTTGTTAAGAAATAATGATCAGTCTTCATGTGTAATCACTGCCTTCATGATTAATATTAATCTTTGTTTGTTTAACACTTGTCTGATCACTGTCGTTATGTATTTCTCCTTTCACCATGCGTAATGATTATTTGTCTAATTGCAATCATTAAGTGCTCATAATTCTCTTAATTGCTGTTGTTTAATTAATGTTTGTAATTATAAATCTTAATATCCCAATCGATCCTTCTTATGCCACAATCATTTGACTTGATATAAGCAAGGTATAGTACCTTATCACTCACTTGTATTTTTGTTTGGTCTTCATACATGATCAGTCTTGAATAAGCAGTGCGAAGTAATGAATGTTTATCTGATTGTCATCATGTCGATACTAATTATTATCTTTATTGGATCACTAATTGCAGATTGAAATCATCTTTTATGCTTTGATGATCGATCTTCTGTAGCATCATTGTCTTTCACTGTTTTTGTGGATCTAGTCAAGGGCCACCACAGTATGTGTTATTTAGATAATAAACAGTGTTATACGGCAATGTGTTCCAGCCCCTGTACCCCCGGGACAAGGGGACGGGGATGGGGCATGGTCCCACCATTGCCCAAACACTACCTAGCCGCCATCGGAATGTGGGGACGACACAACATTCATGGAACGCGGGGACGCCCAAACATCCCTTGACCATTCTGGAGACGTTTGTGCATTCCCCAACGGTGGACAACGTCTTAAGTGTATTTGCAAGCAAAACATTAAAAATGTTGCATTTCTAAGGGAGTTCAAACACTCCAATTTTGGGAGGAAAATGCTTAAAAAATGAAGACTCGAAAGGCCATGCAAGAGGGAAAATTGTTGCCCCGAGAACCTGTAAGGGGCATTGCCCCTTGACCCCTACACCTCCGCTTTCAAATTTAGAAAAGAAATAAGAAAGTGATAGGGAAACCTGTTGAATCAAGTTGATGTTGTTTATACCAACTTTACTGAGTTTCAGTGGTGAGGAGGAATTTGCCTTGAGGGATGATTAGAGACCTCCCTTCACTATATTCAGACATTTTGTACTTGTTTTGATAGCATGCTACTCATTGTAATCCTCTTTATGATTTTTTTGATATAATTGAAATCCTCCATTTGCCGATTTAACAATTTCATTTGTAAAATTAGAAGTTTATTATTTAATATTCTAATATTCTATTGATATTCAATGTAATGTCCCCATTTTTTAGCAGGTCCAATGACAGATCATTAGTGCGACCTTCGTGGTCTGTTGAGGTGATTAGGAGGTCTTTCGGTGTGTACTTACTATTTATAGTAAGTCTTTTCTTGGACAGTTACTATTTTTGGATGGCACTTAGGCAGACAGGTTCAGTTGATGCTCCTGGTTCTTGATGTTTGGAGCTATTTGCGTATGATTATTTTGAGTTTACTTCATTAAATAATCATTATTTGCCTAAGTCTGATTAATTATATGAGCTCATTAAAAGGTTATTTTATATGAAAGTCAAAATGGAGTTATGAGCTTATATTATGAAGTGTGCTTTTCAGTGAAAAGTGTGAAGTTGAAGTTAGGGTTCGATTTGTAAATAAGACATTATAAAGGCTTCTTGAATGAATTCGAATGTATTATGCGATGATCATTTTTATACAAGAGGGATATCAAATTGCTTTGGTTTGGAAGGAAGGGTTTGTGTATGCTTTTGAATTGTGAATTCGAACAACAATTTCACTTTGAGTTGGCTAATTACCAATGAATTGTGATGGATTGATTTGATAACTGCCTGCGCCATAAACAAAGAAGAGTGAGATTCAGTGCGGTTGGAATTTTTTGGATTTGGTGATTGTAAAAACTTGTTCATGGGAGCCTGCGGCCTGTTCTTGATATTGCGGCCAGACTTATGCATTGTGGTCAGATTTATATGTAATGCGGCCAGTGTATTCCGTGTAGCCGTTCCCTTCTTCATTTGTTTGCTTGCCGCGGCCAGCATGCATGGAGTGTTCAAAGAGGTAGCTGTTTTAAATTTGGTATTTGTTCGCATTGTTGTAGTATTATCATTTGGAATAAGGGATCCGATGTGATTGCAATGTGATTATGAAATTATGGTGTGACTTGATTTTAGCCTTATGGGAGTTAAATTCATTTGGTGTAATTGCAATTCATTTTCATACATTGAGAAAATGTTAAAAAACTATATATTTGCTTAGAAACATCAATACATCTCTTTCCCAAGTTAAGAGGAGTTATTGCAATCGAATTTTAAGGAAAGAGCCACGTAGGCTCTTTACATTCAATGTTCAGTATTTAGTATTTTCAAATTTGCTATTTTACTTCTTATACATCTTTTGTAATGTCCCCGTTTTTATGCGCATTGGAGTTTAAGGGATTAGCCTATATTTGTGACCCGCGTAGGCTAATCAGGTTGCTAGAGGGGGCCGTGGGCAGAGTCAGTGGTCATTTTCCACTCTGGAGGTCTGTGATGCCGGGATTGCTCTTTGTTTGAGCCAGATTGACAAACTTACTATTTATAGTAAGTGTTTATTTTGGGTTCGTCATGGTTTCTACTTTTAGCAGGGCGCTAGAGCAATGGTATCAGTAGAGTGTGGAATCATTTGCAGAGCTTCCAATTTGAGGGACTTACTATTTATAGTAAGTCTATTTTTGGCAGTGTTATTTGTGGTAGGGCATTATGGTGTCAGGCTCAGGCAGTGAGTAATTGCATTGCGAGTCGTTCATCAGGAGGAATTAATGAGCTATTTGTTAATCGATGATTATTAATTAAGTGTTAATTAATAATTCAATGAGTTTATTATTAATTGTGAAGTTATTAAATGTTTATTTAATAAAGTCACTTTGGCGCCAATGTGAGGAGGGATAATAATTGAATATTATTATTCAAAGTTTACACTTTGCATCCTAAAATAATTGTTTAGTTATGTGAAGTGTTAGTCCGAAGTTTTCATTGGATGGATTGAAAGAAGAATAAATAGCCTTTCTTTTGGAGAATTTGATATCTCTTGGCTTTTATTGATTTTTTCTATTTGGTGAAAAGTGGTTCAAAGGGATGGATTCAAGGGTTTGAAGATTGGAGGAATGAGAATTTCTTCCAGAAGTTGGCATTTGAAGTGTTGTGAGATACACTGAATTTGTCTAGAGGGCGGATTATCTCAGAGTTCCATTTGTGCTTAAACCGTGTTCAATTTGCTGAGAGGGTTTCAGTGTTTACTATCAGAAGTGTTGGCTGTGGGCAAAATCGGTTTGGTGTTGCTGTTCGCAGCCTATAGGAGGGTTGGCGTTTGGAGAATAGAGAGTTGTCATTGGCCTACAGGCAGCGGCCATTGATTGGGGGCTGCGTTTTGTTTATTGAAGCAGTGGTTGGAATATTAGATGCACTTTTTGACTTGTGGATGCCTACGTTGCATGATAACCACATTGATATCAAGCAATTCGCCATCATTAGAGAGCTGCGATTTATATTGGGTGTATGCAAGCATTTCTTTCTTATCCAGGCATCCAGGTTCCAATTGATATTTTAAAAAGGAATTTAGTGTTTCAGAATTTACATTCATTTGGTATTGTAAACTTTGCAAGTAAATGTGAAAAGAATAAGCTAGGTATGAAACTCTGAATTGTTTTTCTCAATTTCGAAGTATTTTAATTTGTTGTTACAAGCTTTGTGATTTGAAATCCATGTAATGGTATTGCTAAAGTTTTCAATTTCAAATTCACAATTGCATACTCACTTTAGAAAAACCAGTTTTGGTTGCCTACAAAGTGTTTTGAAAATTGTCAAATATTTAAATTGTAATGATTCAGTGATAGAGCCAGGTAGGCTCTTTATTGTGGTATCAGAGCGGCTTCCTGCCATCCTGTTGGGGTGGAATTCACTGAGCTTAATTGTCTGACTTGACTGATCATCACTCTTATTATTATTGCAGTCATGGACACCTAAGGGTGTTGATTTTTGACAGGGACATGTGGATGTGCCTGACTTGTTGACAAATAGTGGTACTTAGTCTCAGCATCTTGAGCCTATGAGAGTTAGTGATACAGAACAGGCTGATGATATGTTTACTACCATTGATGGCAACCTTACATCGAATGGTAGTAGTACTAGTGATATAGGGTCTAATTTTGAGGACAACAGTCCTTTATGTGAGCCCGTTGATGATGTCGTGGATTGTGTGAGAGTAGAGGATGTTGTTGATACCACTATGGAGTCGACACCTTAGATGACTGTATTACCTTTGAGGACTGCGAGGAGTATGTGAGCTCTGATAGCTCTGATCTTTATGATAGCAGTTGTAGTGTTGAGTCAGTGCAGGAGACAACAGTCTTCTCCTGTATTGAGGATATGAGCATGGAGCTACGTAGTGATGACACTCATGATTGGAGTGTTACGGAGGAGTCAGGTGATGTGGATTCATGCCGTAGTGTTGATGATTCACATGATGACAATGAGTCATGTATGTAGCAAGAGTTAGCAGAGGGGTCTCAGATGGACGATGCTGATACTAGCATTGTGGATACCTTTGATGTTGGGTATGAGGATGATGTGTGCTGTAGTGACTCTGATTTTTTATATCAGACATTGGGTGTTGACTCAACGTTCTCATCTGATGGTGATGGGTCCCAGGATCCTCTTTTACAGGGACTCATGGATGAGGATGAGGATGCAGATGAGTGGCAAGAGTTTGTTACAGCAAGGACTTCCACTTCTTTAGAGGAGGTGTTTGTAGAGGTACCCAGTAGTGATACCTCGTTAGTGGACATGTGCGAGGTTGTTAGCGCACATGAGGGGAGTGATCATGAGGTGAGATCGGTTGATATAGTTTCCTACTACAGTGTGATCAGTGAGACTGAGAGTGTACATGAGAGCCACGGTATGCAGAGACATTTTGTGTCCGGACAACTGAGGGTGAGCGATAAAGATATTTTTTCATCTCTTGAGCATTATGATGCTATCTGACAGTTGTTGGCTGTTTATGATTGGGGTGCTCCTATGACAGATGAGCACAGTGGTAGCTACCTTTCCCTAGGCATTCACTTCGAGAGGCTATTAGGATTTGGAGGCAGAGCTATGTACAGCTGGTAGCCGATAGGGAGCACCTACTTGAGTGGGCAGTACCTGTTATGAGATGTTGTTGGGGAAAGAGGAGGTAGTTGTGTTTACCCATGAGCTTTAGGCAATTGCTGGCGTGTTAGAGAGTACCCAGTTGGCTCTTCAGGAGTCGTAGTTGTAGTTGGGAGAGGTGATAGTGGAGTTGGAGCGAATTTAGTCTATGCCAGCCATAGATCCAGTTCAGTTACGTATAGTAGTGGCTGGTGGTGAGACAACTTCCACAGTTGGCAGTGATGGATGTGTTGGTGACACAGTTACATCCATCCTTGGTATAGGTGCAGTAGACATAGAAGAGGTGAGCGCTTAAGTGGTGGATTGTGGAGAGAGTCCTGAGGTACCAGATCCTCCAGTTGTTAGCATGACGAGGGATGATACAGAGCTAGTTGTTGAGAGGCCTGAGATAGCAAGAGTGGATTCGTTGGAGAGTTGTGTGCCAGTTCCTGACACTACTCCCTTTGATTCACAGGACATGGACAGGGTATCATCTGGTTTAGAGTCGAGCTCTCATGATGATTTAGTTTCCTTTTGCCAGAAGCAAATCCATTACTTCATCTCATACAACTGATAGCGATAGGTAGTTGGTAGTGCCACAGTTTTCGAGGGATCAGTTGTGGATTGCAAGGGAGCACGTTGATGCTGCTTCTTATAATTTCTACTGCACGGAGTCATTTATGGAGTACTTGCTTGAGAGTCCGGTTTTGCAGGAGGGACCTTTCAGAGCTTTTGAAGGTACACTCATTTGGGCTTCTCGCGGTATTCAGTTTTTAATGGGGAGAATTGTATATACTTTGACTACAATGCTTCCTCACCGGATTTTGTGGTTGGGTTTGTTGAGAGGGTTACCTAGGATCCTGCCCAACTAGTTGTTTAGAGTCAGAGATTGGAGCCATCTCTTGATTCTCGGTTTGTTATTGATGAGACTTTGACGGAGATTGGAGCATTTCACCATGATTACATAGTGAGGAGTGCTCATCATTTCTCTTTTGACCCACCGGTTGAGGACTTGGTTGCATGTCGGTGTGGGTTGGCTCAGGGTTTTACCATCTTTTATGAGATGGGTTTTCTCCATCTGTAGTCGATGGGGTTAGTTACTGCGAGTTAGCAGGAGGCTACTTGCACGGTCAGCATACCTATGATGATTTTGCAGAGGATGGATATTTGGATTTTAGGAGTACTTGTTCCTGTTGCACAAATGGGCTTCATACACAGAGCAAATTGGTAGGGTGTGCAGGGAGTTCTGATTTGTCAGATGGTTTTGGATATCCATTCTTCCTTTTTTATGGATGGCTGTGAGTTTCATCTCTACTGGGATCTAGGTAGTGACAGGTTTAGCACTGCAGATCGTGTGGTTCGTTATGGTCGGCATGGTGACAGTATGTTTTGGTTAGCTTAGTGGATGGTGATTTCATCACAGGAGTTTGTAGGTGGTGTATTGTCCCTTCTTGTCTCTTTATATAAATTTCCTGCAAAACCATCATTAGTAGAAAATATTACACATTATTTATATGAATCATACTCTATTCTAAGCTAGTAAGGGAATTTGATTGTTAAGAGCTGCCTCTAGGTCGGGCTTCACAGAATTCCCGATTCTCGGCTTGAGGGATATAAGGTCCACTCTAAGCAACCAGGCTATCGACACGTCTTCCCATGGAGCACTCCCCTAGGAATCTCTTGGAAACGATTGACGTTATCCAAGCCTACACATATTCATATGAATGGCTATCAGTATATATACTGCCTACATGAGATCATAACAACCTCGAGACTAGGGAAACTATAAAATTTCCTCTAGCCCCCTCCAGATACAGGAATCCCATCTCTAATGAATATAAGATTCATTCTATACGGTATCCAGTATCATCATTTTAGGACACATACCCTGAGACAATTTCCTATAACAATTTCCTCTAGCCCCGTTTAGATATAGGAATCCCATCTCTAATGAATATAAGATTCATTCTATATGGTATCTAGTATCATCATTTTAGGGCACATACCCCGAGACTAGGGAAACTATAACAATTTCCTCTAGCCCCCTCAAGATATAGGAATCCCATCCCTAATGAATATAAGATTCATTCTATATGGTATCCAATATCATCATTTTAAGGCACATACCTCGAGACTAGGGAAACTATAACAATTTCCTCTAGCCCCCTCCAGATATCAGAATCCCATCTCTAATGAATATAAGATTCATTCTATATGGTATCCAGTATCATCATTTTAGGGCACCTACCCCGAGACTAGGAAAATTATAACAATTCCTCTAGCCCCATCTAGATATAGGAACCCCATCTCTAATGAACATACGATTCATTCTATATGGTATCCAATATCATCATTTAGGGCACATAAATGTACAACATTAGTGTTGATTATAAAATCAAGTTTAAGTTTATTCATAAAAGATCCATAATTATACAAGAATGCATTAGTTAAGAATTCACACAATAGATGTAAATATATCTCAATTTTTGTATAAGAATGCAAATAAAGACGATATAGGATTAAATAAGTTTTGATTAAAGATTTAAACTTATTATTAAAAGAAACAAGCTGATATAAGAATCCATCACTAGTCATTATCAATATTCTAAAATTCTTATAATTGTTATTGTATCTATCAAAAGATTAGTAATGTTGTTACCTTCGTTGAATTAATATCCTTATTAGAAAATCGGAATTATTATTTATTAATAGTGATTAAACAATGTTGACATATTAATTAATTAAATATTATTAATGATATATTAATAATATTAGAATATTATACTTATTAATAATAATAATCAATTAAAATAATAATTATAATATATTATATACATATCATAATATATATTATTGTCATTTTTAATAAATTAAATATTATTAATAATATAATAATAAAATTTAGAAATGTTATTATTAATAATATTATAATGGCAATCATGTAAATATAATAATCATAATAATAACAATAATAAATATTATAATTAAATGGTCGGCGGTCTTATAAGCTGCGGCAATAACAGTCGCACCTTAGGAGGTGCGACTGAGTCGCAACCTTAGGGCTGTGACCAGTCGCACCCCTTAAGGGGGGCGACTTAGGTGGAGGGGACGTGACTCCTCCCACATACTTATATAAAAGGGGGTCGATGAAAAGGAAAGAGGCAAGGGAGGAAAAAAAGGAACAACGACCAAGCAATCGTCGACAAGAAATTCGACAAACACTTTTGGTATAAAAAAATATATTATTAAGTTTTGAATATATATATATATATATATATATATATATATATATATAGACTCATTCATAGTTATATATATTTTGTATTTTATCATTTGTATAATTGTTTATGTATATATATATAGATATAATTGAGATATTTCTACATTTGTTATATGAAATCTTAACTAATGCATTCTTGTATAAATGTGGATTTTTATAAACTTAAAGTTGATTTTTTAATCACTACTAACGTTGTACATTTATGTGTCGTAAATGATAATGGATACCATATAGAATGAATCTTATATTCATTAGAGATGGGATTCCGATATCTGGAGGGGGCTAGAGGAAATTGTTATAGTTTCCCTAGTCTTGGGGTATGTGCCCTAAAATGATGATACTAGATACCATATAGAATGAATCTTATATTCATTAGAGATGGATACCTATAACTAGAGGGGGCTAGAGGAAATTGTTATAGTTTCCCTAGTCTCGGGGTATGGGCCCTAAAATGATGATACTGGATACCATATAGAATGAATCTTATATTCATTAGAGATGGATTCCTATATCTTGAGGGGGCTAGAGGAAATTGTTATAGTTTCCCTAGTCTCGAGATTGTTATAATCTCATGTAGGCAGTATATATACTGATAGCCAGTCATATGCACATGCGTAGGCTTGGATACGTCTATCTTTTCCAAGAGGTCTTAGGAGCAGTGCTCTATGGGAAGACGTGTTGATAGCTCGGTTGCTTAGAGTGGATCTTATATCCCTCAAGCCGAGAATCGGGAATTCTGTGAAGCCCGACCTAGAGGCAGTTCCTAGGGTCAAATCCCCTTACTAACTTAGAATAGAGTAAGAGTCATATAAATATTGTGTAATATTTTGTACTAACGTCGGTTTTGCAGGAAATTTCATAAGGAGAATAATTAGGGACATAACAGGTGATCGCAGAGACATTACACCATTCTATCCTTGGGATCCTAGGACTTATGTGTTTTGTTTTATTGCTTGGGGACAAGAAATTTCAGGAAGGGAGAACTGTAATGTCCCTGTTTTTATGTGCATTGGAGTTTGAGGGATTATCCTATGTTTGTGACCCTCGTAGGCTAATCAGGTTGTTAGAGGGGGCCATTGGCAAAGTCAGTGGTTAGTTACCACTCTGGAGGTTTGTGATGTCGGGATTGCTCTTTGTTTGAGTCAGATTGACAGACTTACTATTTATAGTAAGTGTTTATTTTGGGGTTTCTTCATGGTTTCTACTTTTAGCAGGGCACTAGAGCAATGGTATCAGTGGGGAGTGGAAACATTTGTAGAACTTCTAGTTTGAGGGACTTACTATTTATAGTAAGTCTATTTTTGGCAGTGTCTATTTGTGGCAGGGCATTATGGTGTCAGGTTCAAGCAGTGAGTAATTGCATTGCGAGTCGTCGTTCATTGGGAGGAATTAATGAGCTATTTGTTAATCGATGATTATTAATTAAGTGTTAATTAATAATTAAACGAGCTTATTATTAATTGCCACGTTATTAAATGTTTATTTAATAAAGTCACTTTGGCGCCAATGTGAGGAGGGATAATAATTGAATATTATTATTCAAAGTTTACACTTTGCATCCTAAAATAATTGTTTAGTTATGTGAAGTGTAAGTCCGAAGTTTTCATTCGATGGATTGAAAGAAGAATAAATAGCCATTCTTCCGGAGAATTCAATATCTCTCTGCTTGTATTGTTGTTTTTCTATTTGGTGAAGTGGTTCGAAGGGATAGATTCAAGGGTTTGAAGATTGGAGGAATGAGAATTTCTTCTAGAAGTTGGCATTTGAAGTGTTGTGAGATACACTGAATTTGTCTAGAGGGCGACTTATTTTAGAGCCCCATTTGTGCTTAAACCGTGTTCAATTTTCTGAGAGGCTTTCAGCGTTTACCATCAGAAGTGTTGGCTGTGCGAAAAATCGGTTTGGTGTTGCTGTTCGCAGCCTATAGGAGGGTTGGCGTTTGGAGAATAGAGAGCTGTCATTGGCCTACAGGTAGCGGCCACTGATTGGGGGCTGCTTTTTGTTCATTGAAGCAGCGGTTGGGATATTAGAGGCACGTTTTGACTTGTGGATGCCTCCGTTGCATGATAACCACATTGATATCAAGCAATTCGCCATCATTAGAGAGCTATGATTTATATTGGGTGTATGCAAGCGTTTCTTTCTTATCCAGGCATCTAGGTTCCAATTGATATTTTGAAAAGGAATTTATTGTTTTAGAATCTACATTCATTTGGTATTGTAAACTTTGCAAATAAATGTGAAAAGAATAAGCTAGGTATGAAACTCTGAATTGTTTTTCTGAAGTTCAAAGTATTGTAATTTGTTGTTACAAGATTTGTGATTTGAAATTCATGTAATGGTATTGCAAAACCTTTCAATTACAAATTCACAATTGCATACTCACTTAAGAAAAATCAGTTTTGGTTGCCTGCAAAGTGTTTTGAAAATTGTCAAACATTTAAATTGTAACGATTCAGTGATAGAGCCAGGCAGGCTCTTTACATCTTTTCATAGCTAGCATTTTAAGTACTATATGTATAGTATATAGCAGTGTAATAGGACTCTGCGAGTTCCGAGCCGAATCCGGGCTCCAAAGTTTTTCTGGCTCTGGACTCTGACTCGGCCGAGTCCAGCAGAGTCCTGCTCGGACTCGCCGAGTCCAAGGACTCTCCGGACTCTGCCGCGGCTAGCAAGAAATAAGTTTTTTTAAATTAATTTTATTTGCTTTTTTATTAACACTGTATGGAAAATAATAGTGTTTCATTAAAATCCAGTAGTACCAAAACTAAACATATTTTGGCTTCTATTAACCAATAAAGTGTTTGGTCCTATGGATGTGTCTTCCAATGGAAAATCTAATTTAATAATTATCAATTATTTCTGGAGATATACATGTACTTACTTTCTAATACATAAGTCTGATGTATTTTCTATGTTTAAAGAATTTAAAGCACTTGTTGAGAAACAAGTTGATAGAATAGACTTTGAAAACAAATACTAGCGCTGAGTATTGCTCTATAAATTTTGACGATTAATATAAAAATTCAGGAATTGTTTTATAAAAAACAACTCCAATACTTAACATCAAAATAGAGCAGAAAAATTGATGAATGAAATTTTCATAGACAGAGCTACTTCTAATTTTACTATGTACTAGATAGATTTCAGAGGACTTCAAAGCTAAATTGGGGGTGGCAATCATTAATGAGGTGAAACGATGTATGGCTGAGTTGTCAGTTCACAATGAGGATGAAGTGATAGAGAATGCCGATGGTGAGATGCAGGGATTGTTGTATGGGTGAGATGACTTGAAGGATGTTGCTGTTAAAGCTCTATGAAAATAAGCTTAGGTTTTGAATTATTGTGTATTTGATGTTAATTGACTAAATGATGCATGCAAAAAGCTTTAATTCCTTAAAAATCTTTGAATTTCTTGGGTTTTCGAATGCCGAGTCCGGACGCCGAGTCCAAGTCCGAGCCCGAAACCAGCTTGCCGAGTCCGAGGCGAGTCCGAGTCTTGTAACTATGGTATATAGCATATACAACACCGCCCCCCAACATCCCCAAACTTAGGTCCTTTGTCCCGAAAACCCATCCCCCTAGCCTCGACGGGCGGTGAAATATTAATAATAATGATATTTAATGATCTGGGTTGTCATTATTTCGAAGAAAAAATGAATCTTGAAGTCTGACTCTCTGAGTTTAAGTTTTGAAATTTCAGCATTGTTATTCTTGAAGCTTATGGCTTATTTATTTCAATTAAATTGTAGCAAAATTCTATATATATTTGAACTATATTTGTGATTGAAAAGCCATTACTAAAACCACAACAAACTCAGTTCAAACCAAAAAATCAGACACAAACAGGGCTGCATATTACAGAAACAATCAGAAATTTGTATTTAAAAGACTATAAATATCCTAAATGCCTCAATCGATGCATCCGGTTGTGAAATCTAATTGACACCACCAAACACCAGTTAGGGAGGAATCTTTCGCCACCGAAACTGATCTTTCCAAGAGGGTTTTGGTCCTCCAGAGGCAGAGATTAACCAAGTCCAATCTCCAAAACCGCAAGGGCTTTCTATTAGAGAAATAGAATAATCTTCAACATACCAAATGAGCTCTCAAACCTCTTATTTATAAGATTTTGAGAAAACTTTCCAATAACTCCATTTCAAAATCACTTCATGAATTTAATAATTCTTTTGACTAAAAAAAAGTGATTTATTTTACTTTTAAAATGTTTCTGACACTTAAAGTCACTTTTAAACATCTCATCATTTAAAACTTACCATTCTCTTTCTAACAAGCTATGATATTGAGGTGCATAATTTTACTAAAATGGCAACCTTAGTGAATTTAATCAAATATAGCTCTAAATTACACCCAAGTAGAAAAATTGGTTGAAATGCATTAGAATCGAAAATTGACTGTAGGAGTGATCCCAATGATGAAAGATGTTAAACAGACCCTACCGGGTGACTTACTACAAATAGACGCTCCCTCCAAAAATTTTGGAGACCAAACCAAAAGTTTGAAATAACATCTAAAAGTGTGATACACTCTATTAAACTATCTAAGCACACTGGTAACATCATATTGCCCCTCTGATTAGGCTGACACAAACCTTGAAAGTCAGTGTCAACTATAAAGCAAGAGAACCCAAAAATGGAGTCTTGAAATTGTAGTTTTTGCAAGCTTAAAAAATGGGTTCACTACCATGACTTAGATGACATTTTCTTGCCGTTGAGAAAAAGGAGCAGATAAATGATTACGATATGGTTCTCAATTCAGAAAAGGCAATTTTATTTGTACCACTACAATGAAGTTGAAAAATTAAGTGTAGGCATCATCATACTCCTACACTACAATCTTCACTAGGGATTCCTGAATATGCAGTTAAATACTATTGTCATGCTCCACTTTATCATCTTTGATATGCTAGAATTCAGACAAGTATTGATTTATCAACTGGCTTTTTTCCTTTACCAGCAATATAGAGGGTCATGTATGCAAGTCTGCTTACTAGGAGTGGTACATAATTTGGTAAATATTGAAGGATAATGAACATTAATTATATATTTAGTTACTTTTTTATTGGCAGTTGGAGATTTCAGTTATATTGCTCAATCTCTATATATGTCAATGTATTGTAAGAATGTAATGAAAAATGAATGAAGCATTATTTAAAGCTTGATAGATTTTCTATTGTACATAATATAGTTTTTCCATTCCATTATTATTTTCATATTCCTTCAATTGGTATCAGAGCACAGGTTAACAGAGATTGGTAAATTTGTGAAAGCTGGAGCTGGGCCATGGTAAATGGCAGTATTTTGTTTTAATATCGTATATGGTAGTTCTGTTACAAGATGGTGAGTCCATTGGTTTGAAGATAATGCTGTTGGAAGACAAAGGAGTTTGAGTGCGAGAATTTGTGAAGGAGAATAGAATTATAGTTTGTAAAGTGATGCCTGAATGTGGAAAGGCAAGTTTGGAGGATGCTGCTTATGGAAGCATTGTGGAAAACTGGAATAAAGCGCAGATAAGCATATTGAACGGATTGCAGCAAAATTTAAAGCTCGAGGAGAATAGATTGACCATAGGAATCAAGGGTTTGAAAGGCAGAACTGGTCTCAAGTTTGTTCACAGAAGCCTCCACTAATATAAGAGATCGAAAGAGACTTTGATTGCTAGTTGGATCAATTGTGCAAAAAGAAATTGCTGCTGTTTATCACCCGTAAAAGTAACTTGTTGTCTCTCACCAACAAAAGTAAATCGCTGTTTCTTTTTTGGTTTGCTCAAAATAGGTTTGGAGATTTATAATTTTATATATTGGATTGTTCCAAGACTTTGTTAGTAGACTTTTGTTTCCTGAATACAAAAATTAAAAAGCAAATCATTGAAAAATTTGAAGCCGCCGATTCTGATCACAGTACAGTTCCAGTAAGATAAAAGGATTGAATCCAGCTTTGGTGCAAGAAGCCTCAAAATGTAACAAAGCCACCCATAGACAAGAACTGCTGCCAAGAAAATCTATATTCATTAAAGTTTTGAGATCACTAGAAGTGATAAAGCTGTTATAGTTGGATCGTGGAAGAAACCACCACTTTGAAGGAGATTAATGCTGTATCAACTGAAAGTAAGTCATGTTTTGGAAATCACAGAAGCTCTTGTGAGTCACATTGCTTATAATAGCTGTTTCTTAATTTGAGATTGTATTTGTGGCTTTATATCATGGAAAATGTTTTTGCAATATTTTACTAGTTATTGCATTGGATGTTCGCTGGTAAAAAAGATTTTGTAAACTGTGATGAGAAGAAGTCGTGGAGAAGGGAAATGTGAAGGTAGATCAATTATTTTAAAAAGAAGATTTGTTATATTTCAGAATCTATTAAAAGAAGAATTAATGGACATGGAGAAATACAGTTTAAAAATGATAACAATTATCAAAGAGAGGGTGAAAGAGAAATGCAATTTTTTAGTTTGACTTGATAATCTTGAGAGAGAATTAGAAAAGTTAATGAGATAAATGAAAAGTTAGAAGCTACAATGAAATTATTTGATGAGGTCAAGGAAAGGAATACTGATTTGGAAGAAAAGTTAAAGAAATTAGAAGAGGAAAACAGTTTATAGATTAAAGAAATCTCAACATTGAAAGAAGAGAATGAGTAATTAGTAGCATGCAATGAATTTAGAAGGTTGAAACCATTGGTTTTTGATGTTTCATGTGGCATAGACGATGTGTGTTCTCCATTTGTTGAAGTTTTTTGTGAGCAAGGTGATAATATGTTTGAGTCTACAAATCTTCAAAGACGTGATAATAATATATTTGATTATGCAAATGTTGCTAGTTGTTTTGAAGACAATGTTCTTTTGAAAATCATGAAAATAGTAGGACATAAAGGTCAAGGATTAGGAAATCATGAACAAGGAATGAGAAATCCAATTGAGTCAACAATGAGGCCAAAATATGAAGGCCTAGAGTATGTCATAGGCAAAGGAAATAATATTACAGGTTCCTGCAAATTAATTCAAGAAATGCAATGCTCTTATTGTAACAAGAAAGGGCACAAACCACAAGTGTTGGGATTTACATCCCTATACCCTATGTGGATTGACAAATCATTGTGAAAAGACATGTTGGAGCAAAGAAATGAATAATGAATCTATGTCAGGATGTATGAAAATGGATTGTGGATGGAGTTGTGAACCAAGTTGGCAAAAGATGACTAGTATGATAAAAAAGTCATTCAAGAATAAATGTTCCTATATGAAAAATAAATCATTGTCTTGTCAGATGTCTATGGAAAGTGAAGTTGGAGGAAGTAATTTTAATGATTTGTTTTGATGATGTTGATGCAATTGTTATTGTAAAGGGGATGTTTATTGGCATGTATATATCTGATTCAAGTGGAAATTTCATAGAGATGATTGATACTATGGAATTGTTAGTTTATTTGAGATTTTGTATAAGTTGTTGGTGGTAGCTTTATACATTGTTTAGTCCTCAATATTGCAGATTTGTTGGATGCAGATTTTAAGATTGCAGGTTTAGTTTTGGGAGTTGTAGATAAAGAAGAGATGGCCATGTATCGTCTTGATTGGGGTGAGCACTAGCAGAGTGATACACAATGGTCAATTGCAGGTTTATCATCTTTGATTGCAGAGTGATTGCATCGATGATTGGAGAATGCAGATTCACCAGTTTATTGGATATGGTTAGGGAGAGGTCCTAAGTAAAGATAGTGCCTCAACTCATATTTTGGAGATTTTCTTTAAATTGTTATTATGGGGGAGAAATGATGCAACAATGACCATTTTTTTATCAATGTTCATTATGCGGGAGAATGACGGATAATGAACATTGATAATATATCTAATTATTTGTTCATCAACAGTTGGAGATTTCAGTTATATTACTAAATCTATATATACAATAATGTATTGTAAGAATGTAATGAAAAATGAATGCAATAAATTATTTTAAGCTTCATAGATTTTCTATTGTACATAATGTGGTTTTTCCATTCCGTTATCATTTTCCTATTCCTTCAATTATATGACTTAAAAGATATGAACCTAAAGTTATTAGAGTTCAAGATCTTATTAGAAATCCTTTATTGTAAGAAGAATCAAGTACATTTTGGAATGAATGTGAAATGCCACTAATATATTGGGTTTTAGCCAAGAAGGGGTTGTGTTTTACATTTGTCTTGGCATTACACAAAGGACCAAGGCTAGTCTATATTTGACGGGCCTCTTCACAGAGGTTATGTTCAAATTATAGACAATGCAGATGATAATATATTCCAGAGGTGGATGATTGAGGATGAGTACCTCAATGTGTTGTAGTCCTTGTTGTTCTTTGTTCTTAGGCTCTTGCTAAGATATTATTAATTACTAACAATGCATGGATTGTGCATATAGTTTGGAAACTTACATTGTTGTTTTTTGGATTGGTTAATGTGGGTTCTATTGAGGACCACTTCCAAAGATAAGAAATGAGAATGTTCAGGCCAATATGCCATAATAAGCCCAACTAGGCATACAAGAGGTTCATGCAATCACTAAACACCTAAAATACAATAACTTTGTTACCAAGATCAGCCAAAACTAAACATATTATCTATCTTGTTTTGCTGATGATATCTCAAAATCATTTGAGAGGAATCTTTTGTAAGAACCCTAACAGGTTCTAACTCCACCTCTGTAATATTCCTTGCATTTCTACCTCAATTTGCTTGACTATGGGCTCAAGGAATATCGTCAAACACTTGTCTTGCAAAGTCTGTACTTGCTGTTCTTTGTTTTCAGATGGTTTTTTCTTACTTGGAATGGTTTCAAATCAAGTTTAAATGCTTGCAAATGATTACTAAGATATCTAGGCAAAGAACTAAAATGCAAATGCAATCCTTTTTGTGTTTTTGAATGCATACATATGATTTCTACATGTAAAATGTGCACCTCCAGCCAATGGACATTTTCACAAACACTTGGCATGCATCTATATAAACTTCGAATTCTGATTTTACTTCCAACTCTAAATGCTAATTCTTATTTTCAAAACTAAACTATTTACAATGATAATATAATGCATATGAAATTTATCTAAACTTTATTGAGATGAACCTGTGGCTGTTAGCATGCTTTAAATGATACCCCAATTCATAACGCTGCTCTCTGAAAAT
The DNA here is from genome assembly GCA_018584345.1 of Thuja plicata. NCBI lineage: Eukaryota > Viridiplantae > Streptophyta > Pinopsida > Cupressales > Cupressaceae > Thuja > Thuja plicata. The sequence continues at coordinate 3,708,692 of MU225215.1, read as the reverse complement.
AACAACAATTCTGATGCCAAGGCTTGGAGATTTAATGGAAGGCACTCCACCTCCAAATCGTGCCTACAACTGTTAAACTCTGGCCCTGTAATTAAATCACAGCCTCCAATGTAATTGCTGGTGCTTGTAGAGTAATCGCTGCTCCTTGGACACCAAACGTAGGTCTTTGAATGACTGCAATCTGTATTAAAACTGCCCTCTACCTTTGCATAATGGTCCTAAGATTAATCGGGCCGCCAATTTCTTGTATCACTGCAATTAAATCTGTAGGCAATCTATAACCCCAGCCCTCTAATCCCTTCACAGTTAGACGTGATTATGGCCTGTGAGTGAGAACATGATGGCACAATTCATTGGTTACCTACAACCAATTCAAAGTGCAATAATCTTGGAAGAATTCTCAATTCTCCAAGCTCTCAATTATTGAAACCCTTGTTTCAATTCTTTCTCCACACAACAAAGAAAATACCAAATCATGAATATGTTCGATTTCTCTCCAAGGCTTTTAATAATATTTGCTAGGATGCCGGTTCGGGTTCGAATTCGGGTTCGAGTTCGAAGAACCGGTTCGCCGGTTCGACAAAATTTTGAAAAAGGGGTTTTTGGGTTCGGGTTCGTTTTTTCAAAAATATGTAAATTTATATATATATATATACATATTTTGATATTTATGCAGCCTAGAAGCATGAGTTAAGATTAGAATGTCACATAGTATCATAAAAACTAAAAGTAAACATTTAAATTTGTAAACATAGCATCATGAATCATAGTCATACTATCATAACATCA